>APFE030285430.1:0-10240 GCA_000404065.3 Pinus taeda
ACAAACTACATGGATTCCAAGCACCAGAAAATCATGTTGTGTCATCATCTCAGATGATGAAGCTGAGTCGAAGAAGAGCACCTAGTTATGCAGTACAAGGTCATCAATTAGAAATGTTATCTGCAAATATGACCAAAGAAGAGTCAACAGAGATGCAAGATCTAATTCAGAAACATGGAAAAGTATTTCAAGACCGACCTATGAAAAAGCCATACCGATATCCACATCACCAAAAAACGAAACTTGAGAGATTAATCCAAGACCTTTTAGAATGTGCGACCTTGATCATCTTAGAATATCTGATCAAGTGGAAGGACTTACCAGAAAAAGACGCTTTCTGGGAGAATGAATCATTCTTCAACAACATCCGTCGTTACTTATGCTTTGAGGACAAAGCATTCTTTCGAGAAGAAGGCAATGTTATGTAAAAAATTAATTAATTTTAGGTTTATTATTTAATTTAGGTTTAATTAGATGAAAGGGCACGATCATAAGATCATGCCCTTTCCCAAAAGGTGCCTATGGCGGTATATAAGCCAGGCACCGCAATTGTAATCTCATCTATCTGTAATTCATTTTATTACAATTGCGGTGCCTGGCTTATATACCGCCATAGGCACCTTTTGGGAAAGGGCATGATCTTATGATCGTGCCCTTTCATCTAACTAAACCTAAATTAAATAATAAACCTAAAATTAATTAATTTTTTTCATAACACATAGCATATCATATAAAAGATGTATCAGATTACTGAGTAATAAAGATAAACAAACCACACACAAATTGCAGTATAATGATACAAAAGCAAGTGTCCTTTGGAGCTGGGCCCTTAGCTACCAATGGTACACCACCTTAGATTACTCCAGACGCAGAGACGAAATAAACACCAAGTCTTTTATATTAATGCATCAACAAATGTATAACAAAACTAGGTCTCAGTGAGACTTGATGATCAAAGTTTTGTTCTGAAACTTAAAATTATAAAAACAGTAGTCCCTTTGCTCAATGGCATTGTTCCTTTATATAAAAGTAACGACAGAGGTATCAAGATAACAAAGATAAGTAAAACAACGATCCCTCAAGATCGAAGATCCTGAGGGATTCGCCAATCGGTTAATCCTTCACTTTTCTTTCTCGTGTTCGCCGACCCGGTATCCCTCCTTCCTTTCTTGGGCTATTCAGCTCTGATTTGCTCGATCTTGTTCGCATCTGGTTCCCCTCTGGAGGGAAAACAATTATTCTTCCTCTGCTTCTTGCTTTTGGACGACAACTCCTTGCTTCCACGTCTTCCTGCATAGAAAAACGACACTTATTAGTAATTGAGCTTCCTTTGTCAATTCTTGCATATTTCATTAAAATCCTTTCTCTTTTGAATTTATAAGGAAAAAAATGTTACAAATATTATTGAAAAGCCACTAAATTACTTGTCAAAAGCATACCTTCCAAGTGCTCCACAGCTTCCTCCGGAACACCACCATCCAATGAACTTGAAGGCCCTCTTTTTATTATATAAACAATAGTATATACAGCATTTGCCCAAAACTGTAAAGGCAATCCTACATGAAATCTCATGCACCTTGCATGCTCCATGATTGTCCTGTTCATCCTTTCTGACACACCATTTTCTTGTGGTGTTATTGGAACTGTCTTCTCTCTGCGAATTCCATGCTCTGAACAATACCTATCAAACTCTTTGCTGCAATATTAACCTCCACTGTCTAATCTAAGACACTTCAATTTCTTTCCTGTCTCAATCTCAACCAAAGCTTTCCATTTCTTGAAAGTATCAAATACATCATATTTATTCTTAATACGATAAATCCAAGTTTTTCTGGTTGCATCATCAATAAGAGTAACATAATAACGAGAGCCACCGAGAGATGATACCTGAGTAGGTCCCCATACATTTGTATGCACAAGATCTAATTTTTCATTCTTCTTTTCTTTCCCAACTCTGAGAAATCTGACTCTTCTGTTTTCCATAAATGCAATTCTCACAGAAGTCCAAATCGACATTCTTCAAACCCGGCAACAAATTCCTTGATTGAAGAATCTTCATCCCTTTTTCACTCATGTTTCCAAGCCTATGATGCCATAATGTTGCATCTTCTCCTTTGGAATTTAAAGCATTAACAAAGTTAGAAATACAATTGCATAAATACAATGTACCAACCTTTTTGCCTTTTGCTATTACTAGGGCTCCTTTGGTGACCTTCCAAGGTTTATCTGTGAAAGTTGTCACACAACCTTCAACACCTAATTGCACTGTTGAAATCAGATTTTTCTTTAGATCTGGAACATGCCTTACCTCCTTTAGTAGCCATTGGTTTCCATTCTGCTGTTTTACAAGAACCTTACCCATTCCAACAATTTTACAGGGTTTATCATCACCCAAACGAACTTCTCCAAAATCTCCTTGAACATAGTCATGAAAGTATTTCTTATCAGGTGTGGCATGGAATGAGGCCCCTGATTCTACCACCCAGGAATCAGTAATATTTTCGAAAGAAAGAATCAAAGAATCTTGTAACACCTCACCTGTCACATTTTCTTCATGATTGTTTTCTTGTTGTGAATCTCCTTCTTTTCCCTTCCGAGATCTACAGTCTTCCTTTAGGTGTCCTTTCTTTCCACATTTCCAACACACTATCCCTGATATGGACTTGGATCTGCCTTTCCTTGATTTACTTCATATCCTGAGCTCTTTCTTCTTTCCATTTGTCTTCCCCTAGACTATACACTCAGAGCATTTCCCGATATCTCACCGGATCGTTTCCATCGCATTTCGTCGCTAAGGATAGCACTGACAACATCATCAAACTTTAAAGTACTATATCCAGACACAGAGTTACTAATGGCCAGTACTAAACCATTCCAACTTTCTGGCAATGAGCACAAGAATAATAGAGCTCTAACTTCATCATCAAAGTTTACCCCAATAGAACATAACTGACTTGTAACAATATTAAAATCATTTAAATGATCTGTAATAGATCCACCTTCCGACATCTTCATATTAAATAATCGTTTCATAAGAAATACCTTGTTTGAGGCCGAGAGTTTTTCATATAGTTTCTCCAATGTCTTAATCAAACCCTTTGTCGTTGTTTCCTTCGAAATGTTGAAGGTGACCGATGCTGCAAGGCACAACCATATTGTTCTGAGTGCCTTTCTATCGAGAAGGTTCCATTCTTCATCGTTCATACCCATCGACATCTTTGCTTTTCCACCCAATGGTAGGTATAGATCTTTCTGATACAGATAATCTTCCATCTGCATCTTCCACAATGAGAAGTTTTGGCTGTTAAATTTATCAGCCCTAAACTTACCATCTTCCACCATTGCTCCCACTCGAACAAGGAACCCTTCTTTCCTACGATTTTATCAACCAAATAGACCTTCAGCTCTGATACCACTTGTAAGAACTCTGGACACCACATATCTCCACAATGGTATGATATTGTCCACTTTGGGCCTAAGCCCTCATGGATTTTCTCTTGGACTTTACCCAAAAAGGCCTCATACCAATGGAGATATTTGTCCATCCTTATATACCCATGATCCTCCCCACTCCTATCTAATATTGGACTTTGGTCGTATACCCAACAATAATTTGAAGCCAATTCTCCTGCACAACATTTTGGGGATAGCCCCAGGAAAATGGCACTCGAAATAGATCTTTGGAAAGAACAGCCACGGGTCCTAGCACTTCATCCACTCAACCTCACATAGCACAAGAAGCCCTAGTCCAATCATTGAAACAAGAAATCTTTGAGTTGGAGGTTTTAAATCCACATATTAAAAATGAAAATGAAGCACTCAAAGAATAGAGCAGACTAGGGAAGATCATCCATGACAACACTATGCTACACTTGGGACTATGGCACAAAAAGAACAAAAAATTGAAGAAGAAATGCAAAAAGATAAGTAGAGCATTGGTTAATCTTAAATTCAAATGCACGATGAAGAAGCCCAAGATGTTAGCAGCACCGAGAAAGAGAGAAAGAGGGTTGGATGTACTGGCAGAAGCTTCAGAACATATGGTTTGAAGGGGAGGTAGTCCAAATTTTGGTTGCATGAGGGCGTGCAACACCTTCACAGTGGGGGTATGTTGAGTTCCAAAATTGCATCTTTCCTACACCTTTTTCTAGCTTCTTTCCATTAAACTGAACCTCCTAAATCATCAGTATCATTGCATAATAGTTAAAAAAAGGGCATTTAAAGTGGTTTCTTGACTATGTGTTTGTGTTGCTATTTGAACTAGATTTTTGTTTATAAGCTACGGAATCTTGTCACTTTCCGTAGCCAGCCCAAGTTTCCGCAGCTGTTTTGTCAAAGTCTATATTGGAGGTGTCTTCAGGTGAATTGAGCCACATGGGCAAGTTGCAACTGATGTGGACATGGACTGAGTCTTATTGGCTAAGTCGAATTCAGCAGAAAAGGCCATAATCAACGGTGGGAAAAACGGTGGTCAAGTCAAGAGTCCTACGGTGATAAAACTCTCTTTTTCACCATGTGAAGCTGTGCATGGTTGTTCCTAGATCTTGGGGGACAAGTTAACACCTGTGGACTACTCAGTGAACCGGATCCAACAACCACCTTCCAACGATTAATCCTCATTGCAGCCATAGTGCTAAATCTTCGGACGTGGGCGTTTACGTGTCTTATATCAGCACCAAATGTAGGAAAATAGTTATATTATCCTCTATTATAAATAATTCATTCTCATAGGCATGTTAGTTAGCTTTTTGATGATGTAATTTTGACTGTAAAGGAACCCACTGTGCCGTACTTTGTCACTGTGTTGTGACTGCATTTTAATATATTAGAAGTCTCTGTTTTTGAACTCAATTGGTGGTTGATTGTTGACTGTCTGAGGAGTGTGTAGAGGGCCTCTGCACAGGCCGAGGTCTTGTTTATTATTGTACAGTTTCATGTTTCATTTCTTTATGTTCTTATGCCATAACCATTCAATTGTATATGTATCACAGTTCTTGTGGTGTTAATGCTTGATAGTTGTCCATAGTTTTTCACATTTTTAACTGATCAGTGCTTTTGTTTTAGATCACAATAGGTAGCCCAGGCAGCACATAGTTTTCTAATGACTAATGACTTGGAATCATTCTTATCCTTCTGCTGATTTTCATTTCCTTTAGTATTTAGTTCCAGCATTGTGTGATTTATTTCATTTTTGCTCATTTACTTTTCTACAAGTTAGTTATTGAATTGCTCATGACATTCTTAGTTACCTCCTAAAGCCAAAGCGAGTTGAATGATGAGGGATTGAAGTATGAAAGGTGTAGTTTGATATTAGTTTATTTTTCTGCAAGTTAGTTATTGAATTACTCATGACATTCTGAGTTACCTCCTAAAGCCACAGCGAGTTGAATGGTGAGGGATTGGAGTATGAAGTGTATAGTTCGATATTAGTTTATTTTTCTACAAGTTAGTTATTGAATTGCTCATGACACTCTCAGTTACCTCCTAAAGCCAGAGCGAGTCGAATGGTGAGGGATTGAAGTATGAAGTGTGTAGTTTGATATTAGTTTTATTTTCTGCAAACTAGATATCAGATTGCTCAAGTTGTTTATGATTACCTCCTAAAGTTAGAGCGATTCGAATGGTGAGGGGTCAGAATATGAGTTGATGTAATGTGATTTTAGTTTACTTTGCTTGTAATTATTAGATTTCTTTGAGTTCAGTTTTTCTTATATTCTCGTGGAAACAAGTGTTGGGATTATGGCATAGGTTTAATGCTATGGCTCTGGTGTTGTCCTTGATGGCAACTAATCTTGGTGACAGTCTCAGTTCAGGCATTCAGAAAGAAGAAAAAGTCATATACGCGGGTTCATATAGACGAAGACGCGTATACATGCGGGCTATACGTTACAAAAGTGCGTATATGTTGGGGAAATTACTCTTGGTCCATGGTAGTTAGTCCTTGGGATTTGAACCTATTGTCTTGGACCATGGCATCTCGTCAAATGTGTTGATCCCTAGTTTTAGGTTCATGGCATTGAAATGTTATGGTTTTGGCGTGGTATTGTCGAAGGCCTAAAATTATAAAGAGGAAGGAGATCTTGTGGCAAAGGATCATCTGAATTATTATTGAAAATCTGAAAAGTGGTAGATCTGGAATATTGGTAATTAGGTTATGGTGCAGATCTGTATCTGAATCAAGGAGGAACCTTAGCGCAAAGAGAAGGATAAGTTCTATTAATGGGTCATAATCTTTAAGCTTGAATGATAGTATCTTTGTATGATTTTGGTCTATTATATGTGGTGCTTGCTTGATCTATATCATTGATAACCTGGGTTAATTAGCGTTTTGAATATCTGAAAGAGTGAATTATCCTTTATAGATCTATACGCAGGTTCAGTGAAGCTAAGGCGCATAATCACACTGGTTCAATGAATTAAAATGGTGTATACGCAGTTTGTTCCAAACACAGAAGCGTAGTATGCACGCATTAAGTTGTGATCTCACTGCTTCTGTTTATTGTTGTTGTGTTCTGGGTTTAGATTTTGGTCTGTGGCTTCTAGTACTGTGTTTTGGGTATAGCTGTCAGAGAAGTATCTACTTGATTCATATCTAATTGGTGGAAAGGAGATTGGTTGACAGAGAAATTCTTGATGATTGATTGATGTTCATGGATCCAGTCTGAAAATTTATGAAACGTGGTCCCTAGAAGAAAGAGAAGGTTGTAGCCTTCTGTAGGCCATCACCTACGTATTAGTATCTTGGCTAGTGCAAGAGATAAAGGGGGTTTGTAGCTCCCTTCCAGGAGAGGCTGGAGAATGAGAGAGGGTTTTAGCTCTCTGCAGGTTGCAGCCTACGTACTAGTAAAGGACTGCACCAGTACATTGTAAAATAAGTTTCTAATTTAGAAAGAAGATAGAGACAAATTGCAACAGGTGGTTTTCACCCACTTTGGGTTTCCACCTTATATCTTGTGTTCTTCTGCGTGATTGTCTTTCTATTCTGTTTCACTGTCTCTGGTTACTGGTTATTTGATTCTGCCACACAGATTAACAATCATCATCAGAAAGATAAAGTAAATTAAAAGTTTGCTTTGTATACGCAGTTTTCTTTCTGCATAGTTGCGTATATACGTGGGTTTAACTAACTGAAGTAGCGTATATAATTTGTTTTGGAAAAGGAATACTTGACTTAATAATACTGATTCACCCCCCCTCTTAGTATTATTTCCAACAATTGGTATCAGAGCAGGTCCTTCAGAAGAAGCTTGATCACTTGAAGGAAGATCTTTCATCATGAGCAACTACGAGAGGGAAGCATCAATCAAGCAATCAATTTTTGATGGGACAAAATTCGTATATTGGAAGGTAGGAGTTAATTCCTATCTTCAATCTCTTGGAACAAAAGTCTGGGATATCATAGATATAGGGTATACTTTTCCATCAGCAACTCCTACAGATCCGGCTGAGAAGAAAAAATATGAAACAAATGCAAAGGCGGTCAATACTCTATTAGGATGCCTATCTCAATTATAATTTGTAAAGGTAATGCAGTTTAAATCCGCAAAAGAGATATGGCACAAGATTGTTCTGAGCTATGAAGGAGATGACCAGGTAAAACGAGCAAAACTTCAAACCCTCAGGATTTAGTATGAAAATCTCAAGATGTATAATGATGAAAGTATGGCTAATTATTTTCTTCGTGTAGATGAGATTGTTAATTGTATGAAAAATTTGGGTGAAGAAATAAAAGAGGTTGTTGTGGTTGAAAAAGTTCTAAGGTCTTTGTCCTCTAGATTTGAATCTAAAGTTTCTGCTATAGAAGAAAAGGAGAATCTACAAAACCTTAAAATGTCACCGCTGCACGGAATTCTAACTGCTTATGAAATGAGGAAAGGAGGTCCGTCAAACAGGAGAGTAGTTGCCTTCAAGGCTTCATGCAAAGGAGAGTACTATCAGTCAAGACACATGTCAGAAGAAGAATAAGAATCAAATTTTGTCAAAAATCTTCAACGGGGTACTGGAAGATTCAGAGGTAAGTTACCTTTCAAATGTTTTGCTTGTGGAATAGTAGGTCACTATGCTGACAAATGTCCTCACAAGGATAAGATTGACAAGGGGAATGAACCTGTTAGATGGAACAAGAAATAGAATGCAAATAAGAAAAGCTATTACACTCATGAAGATAGTGATGGACTATCAAATAGCGATGAAGATGAACGAGGTAATCACTATAAACTTTTAATGGCCTTTGAATATGATGATTACTTGGATGCTATAGATGTGGATGGCTTTTATCAAGATATTTCTAGACTCAAAACATGTTTATAAGAAAAGAATATGATCATTGATACTCTACAATTTCAACTTGATGAAAAGGAAAAATCTCTTGAGAAGTTAGAATGTGAAATTGTTGGCCTTAGAAAAGAAATTGAGAAAACAAAGGCTTTTAATCTTAAATTTGTTAAAGGATCTGAAACTCTAGATGAGATTATCAATGTGCAGCGTTCCCCTCTAATCAAGATAGCCCTGGGGTATAATGGAGAAGCATCTCAAGCTTCCACCTCCAAAAGTTATCTTGATGCAACAAGAAGGAGTGAGCAAAGGCCTAATATAAATCATCAGGTAAATCAGGGACAATATTCCTCAAGAACAAACAAAGACTATTAAGAAAATCGAGGGCATTCTACCTTAAGGACAAACAGAAGTTATAACCAGCCACAGGTAAAATCTTCCCAATTTTCTTCAAGAATGGATGTCAGTAGAAACTACAATCGGTTGGAGGATAGTCGCAGGAATTTCTTCAATGGCCAATGTTTCTCTTGCCATAATTTTGGTTACAAAGCAGCTCAATGTGTTGCCTATAAGACAATCATGACTAGAGAATCTCAAAAACAAAGAAGTATGCCTGCAATCACGAAGAGGACCTATAACAACTTTTCCGCCCTTGAAAGTGAAATTGAATGCTAAATTTGTAATAATTTTGGTGATGAAGATTTTGAATGCAGGAGCAGGTTTTGGAAGACAACTCAGAAGGAACAAACCTCAAGTGTCAAAACATGGAGAATGAAGGAACCACACCCAGAAAGATGTGGGATAGCTTTATATGCAAAAGGATAGGAAAATCAATGGTACATCGATAGTGGATGTTCGAAGCATATGACATGTGATAAAGAAAAAATTGAATCATATACTGCTTTAGAAAAGGGAGAGAAAGTTTCTTTTGGAAATGATACCCCTGCAGCCATAAAAGGAAAAGGCACTCCTCAGTTGAAAGAAAAGGTCAAAGCTGGAAATGTTTTGTATGTTGATGGCTTGAAGCATAATCTATTGAGTGTCAGTCAGATGTGCGATAATGGAACCGAGGTAATATTTCGATCAGATGGGTGTAGTGTTCGTGATCTTGACACAGGAAGAACAGTAATCAAAGGCAGAAGAACTCCGAAAAATATATACATATTTGAAGAAGGAGAACAACAATGTTATTTGAGCAAGAATGATGAACATTGGTTATGGCATCGGAGGTTGGGGCATCTAAGATTTTCACAAATAATGAAAGCATGCAAATACCAGGCAGTTCATGGTCTTCCAGACATCAAAATTCCAAACAACACCATATGCAAATCATGTTAGTTTGGTAACAAACCAGAACTAACTTCCCTGAGAAGGAAGGATCAGCCAGCAGGCCTCTTGAGCTAGTCCATACAGATGTATGTGGTCCATTTAGGAAAAGGTCACCTCAAGGAGAAGAATACTTTATATTATTCATTGACGACTTCTCCAGGATGGTTTGGTTAGGACTTATGAAGCACAAGGTCGAAGCGTTCGAAAAATTCCAATCCTTAAAAGCCTTGGTTGAAAATGAATCAGATTAGAAAATTAAGTGCTTCAGGTCCGACAGAGGTGGGGAGTTTACCTCATATTATTTTTTGATTTCTGTGAAGAACATGGAATAAGAAGGGAATTATCTATAGCTAGGACTCCTCAGCAAAATGGAGTGGTGGAAAGGATGAATAGAATAGTCCAACAAATGGCTCGTGCTATGCTTGATGAGTCTGGAACACCCACAACCTTCTAGGGTGAAGCTGTGTATGGTGCGGTTGTTATTCTCAACAAAACAAATGTCCGAGTAAACAACACTCAAACTCTGCATGAGCTCTAGTATGGTGAGACTCTTTTAGTAAAGCATTTCAAAAATTTTGGGAGCAAATGCTATATTAAGAATACTGATGAACAACTTGGAAAACTTGAACCTAGAGCA
>APFE030285435.1:10564-22349 GCA_000404065.3 Pinus taeda
TTAAACCATCCATCTTAGCTTTTGTTACTTTTTGTGAGAGTGAAATTTGTTGCACTTGGTCTTGTAATTTTGATATATCATGTTGTATTTCTTCCTCTTCTTCATGAGTCATGCTAGAGATTTCAAGTTGCTTACTAGGTGTTTCCATTTTATTTTTTCGGGGCATCAATTAATGATAAATATGCTTCACTATTCCCTTTGAATCACTTCAAACAAAATTTTCAAACCAAACTTATGCAATTTTTTTAAAAGGACTGCATACTTTTTTTTCTCTTTATAGGAGCTCGATATTGAATCTGTTGTATATCTGTAATTTTGGATCTCCAAGGTCTAAAATTTCTTCCTATGATATCCCTTTGCATCCTCTTTCCAACTCCACAATTCTGATCCAGATTGGATTCTCCAAGAAAGATTTATGTCAAATCTCCCATGATAACTTGATTATAGACTAGTTTAGTAGAGCGAACTTGTACTAAGTGCCACATGTCACTCTTTCGACCTTAGGACCTAAAAACGATACACAAAAAACTACAGTCCATCCTCTTTGTTTAACTCTTTATCAAATTTCAATCCAATGCTCAGAGAAAAATTTATAATGATTTTCCTAAGGTGCCCTGTTTGAGATCGAATTCGGGAGCCTACAAAAACCCTAACTTCTGCAATTCATATCTCTGAAAATATAGTGAGACAAGATCTGAAATTAAGTCTCGAGATTCACCATGATTTCAGATCAAATTCATTTTAATTTCAACTTCTGAAGCTTCATAGAAAAAAAAAATTATAGCGAAAACTCCACGATGGCTTGTTTGAAGGAGTGAAACCCTAGAATCCAAAACTCTGATACCAATTGTTATGCAACCAACTCACAAAATAGAAGAATGATATAGATAAATGACTTCAAAAGTAGCCTCTTCGAGGGGGAAACCTCCTTTACATTACGCAAATGAACAATTCTTGGATGATACAAATGACAAGGCCTCCTTTCTATATATAAGAGTCTAAGGGGTCACAATATAATCAAAGTCAACATAACAATAATAATGTAAGGGCATAACAATAACAATAGTGGGATTCTATGGGGCACAATAATAATAATAATATAGGGACAACATGGGCACAACAATAACAATAAGGGGCTACAATGACAATAATAATAAGGGAATACACTAGTATTATAGGGACCTAACGAGGTCTCTTTGTGTAGAATAGGAATAAAAGGAGTCGTGCTGAAGTGGCAAAGTTTTACTCCCAAAAAATGTTGTTTGATACCTCAAAATGCTCCTCGAAGGTTTCAGATCTCAATTTTCCACATTAGGTCCCGTGGTAGAAATGGTCCTAAGAGTTGATTGTTACACATTTTTCACTCTCAAAGCATGAGATGGATGAAAAACAATATAATGATTCAATCTAGATCACACCTCCCCATTTTAGAAGGCTTTTGGTCCCCAAAATATTCTATTGAATGAAGTGATGAAAATTTTCCTCCACCTTCTCCCAGGTGTACCATTTAGCTTTGCCTAGAATTTGTACTTGCAACCCAATCTGCCAAAAGTTATGCTACCCCTATCTTGTATTTATGGACTTCTTTTACATCTTATGTTAACTCTTCATGAGCATCTGGTGCCAAATCATCTTCCTGATTTATCATGCAGGGCTTATAGAGTTTCATATTCTCTACATTCACAACTAAGTAAATGCACAAATATGGTGGTAAATTGAGCCAATAGGCATTATCACCCACATTTTCTAGTATCTCAGAGGGGCAATACCATAGAGCCTTGAATTTCTTACCAGGCCCCTGTATCCTCTCCTTGTTCAACTGTAGCCATAATCTGTCTCCCACCTTGAATGGTTTCAGTGTTATATGTTGATCATGCTTGGCCTTATATTCTCTTATGATTTTTGCAGTGTCTCTTGTACCTGTATATGGATATGTCTAATATTCTCTATAAAATTTTTAGCCATTATGGCATATCCTATAAAATATTTCTTCACTCCTCGTTGCTACCCATATGCAATGTCTAAAGGTGAAGGTGACAAATATCTAAAATAGGTTTAAATGGGGACTTTCCTATAGAAGTGTAGACTTCTTTGTTGTAAGAATGTTATATATACACCATATTTTCATCCCAGGTCTTTGGATGCTTATGGGTGTATCCCCTCAGAATTAGCACCAAAGTCTTATTGAATACTCATGTCCACCCATCTGTATGTGGATGGAATGTTGTATATCTCTTCAAATTTGTATCCATCTTCTCCCATAATCTAATCCAAAATGAACTAAGAAATCTTATGTCCCTTTCTAAAATAATGCTCCTTGTTATTCCAAAGTGCATCCAGACCTATCCAAAGGACAAGTTTTTTGCGTCTTGCCCACTAATGGTATTTTTACAGGGAATCATAACACACATCTTGTTGAACATGTCCACTACCACAAATAGGTAGTAATGTCCCTTCCAGGTTGTTGGCAAGCCTCCTATAAAGTCCATGGAAATCGTTTCCCAAGGACAAGTGGGTACATGTAAGGGATGATATAGACCATATTTCTTGTTTCTAGGCTTGTTGGTACAACAAGGCATCCATCCTTTTATGAACCTAACTACATGCTCTTGCATCTTGGGCCAATACACATAACTTTGCAAGTAGGCCATGATCATCCCTACACCAAAGTGCCCTCAAACCTTGGAGGTGAGAGCCTCTCTAATTAGTTGTAATCACTCACTTTCAAGAACACATAGCATATCCAACCTGTAGATTAACCCATTGTGGAGATGGTATTCAATGATGTTGTTTCCATTTTGCACATGAATTTGACTCTACAACTGCTAAAACACCTCCTTGAAGTCCTCTTCCTCTAGATATGCCTCTCTGTATGCATCATAGGTGAATAGATCCATGTGCACCAAAGTTCCCAAATTTTTTATCTTGGTTATGGGTGGCCTTAAAATCGTGTTGGCTAACTAGTTCATGATGTCCTTATTTTACTTAATCACTAAATGAAATTGTTGTAGAAAATTCATCCACTTGTAATGCCTAGTTTGTTATAGCTTACTCCAAGCGTTTAGGTATTGTAGTAGTTGGTGTTATGTGTGGATTATTATCTCCTTTTCCATAAAATAGTGCTTCCACTTCTTCACAACTTGCACTAGGAAATAAATATCCTTGTCATAGGTAGGGTAGTTAAGAACTACCCCGTGAAATACTTCAGAATGGTAGCATACATGTCTTCATCCCTGCATCAAAACCACTCCAATAGCATACCCACTCACATCTATCTCCACTTAAAATGGTTGTTGCAAGTTTGGTAATGCTAGAACTAGTGCTTGATTGATCTTCTTATGTATCTCCTCGAAATCCCTTTGTTATCCCTTTCCCCATTGGAAACTCTTAGCAATTGTTGTTATTGCATGGAGCAGTGCTGCTACTATTTAAAACGTGGTTATGAGTTTCTTCAAGTACTATGTTTCCCCAATGAAACTCATAACCTCATGAACATTAGTAGGCACAAACCATTTCATGATGGCATCCATCTTGGTAGGATCTATCTTCAGCTCTCATCCACCTATCAAATACCCTAGATACACCAAATATTGTTGTGCAAAATCACAAGTCCTGAGAATTGCTAACAGTTGATCCTTCTTTAATGTCTCCAACACTAGTGTCAAATGTGAGATGTGCTCCTCATAGGTAGCATTGTATACCAATATATTATCTAAATATACCATAATAAATGAATCTATAAACTGGAATAGTACATCATTCATTAATCTCATAAATGAAGCTAGTGCATTACATAGGCCAAATGACATGACTAATCACTCATACAAACCTTGTCTAGTTTTGAAAGCAGTCTTCTAGGTATCTTCTTCTCTAACTCGAACTTGGTGATATCTATATTTTAATTCCATCTTGGTGAAGTATTTTTCTTGCTGCAACTTATCTAGTAAATCATCTATCCTGTGCAGGGGTACCTATTCTTGAGCATGATTTTGTTCAATGCCCTGTAATCTATACATATCCACCAAGTCTCATCTATATTTGGCATAATGATGATGGGTGACCCACATAGTGATGTACTTGGTCGAATGAAACCTTGTTCCAATAGTTATTGTAAGTATTTCTTCACAACTTTCCTCTATAATAAACTGGATATATAGCCCAATGTTTGGCAATAGGGAGTCTAGTAATAGATGGATCTCATGCTCCCCTTCCCTCTTAGGTGGTAACCCTTTAGGCTCTCAGAACACATCCATGTATGTCTATAGCAAATCTTCTGGTTGTTGTTTCTATTTCTTAGTACACACCTCTAGGGATGCCTTACCTCTTACTAACTCTTCTACAGATTGGTTTTCTTTTAGAAACAACAAAACATACTTCTTGTTGGAACTGATCAATTTCTTGGCTTGGTTGGCACTCGCCAACGAAATTTTTGACTTGCCTTTGTGCGTGTTGATGGTGAACAAATTTAAATCCTTGAAAAGACAATACTAGTTGGCTCTCTGCATGGGTATTACATCTCACATGTACATGTAGGGACTCCCAAACACAACTTCGCATACATCAAGGGGAACCACATCTAGTTCTACTTCATCAATAAAATTAACACTAATAGAAAATCTAATTTTGCATTGTTTTGTTACCTTCAAATTTGCATCATTATTTACCCATCCCAATGGATATGGGCTTAAATGATCATGAAATTCCAAACCCAACTTCTTGACCAGCTCTATTATAATGACATTCGCCCACAATCTAGAGTCAAATAGAGCATCAATATTGGTCTTCTTGACTTGTATCTTTATATGGAAGAGTTTGGTCATTTCTTTCTCTTTCTGTTGCTAAATGATACTCAAATTCACCTCCTTATGTATTGATGTACAAGCGATATTCTTATCCATATCTGAGTTACTTTCAACTTGGTTGCTTGAATTAGTGGCCATGAGATTCTTCTTCTTATTGTATTTGTTTTTATTCTTTGGGTTAAGCTCTAGATGTAACTTCCAACACTTCTCCTTTGTATGGCCATCAATGTTGAGTGGTTATAGTAGTTGTTGGGATCTTTGCACTGATGTGTTGTGGTTGTTGTTTTTTTATCTTTTCCCCTTTATACTTCTTCTTCCCCTCCTTAGAAGTGTCATGTTGATCCTGCTGCTTTGATCAACTAGATTGTGCCTTCTTCAGGCCTATGTTCTCCAGGTATTGTTCCTATACACAAGCCTCGTCCACCAATTTGGGCTTGAAAAACATCACTTGCTCCCATAAATGGAAATTCAGACCCCCCGGATACTTGAGGAGTACATCTAGGTTCTTTGGGGGGATACCCAATATTATGACCATCTTATCGAACTCTATGGTATACACTTTCACACTTTTCATGGGCTTTTGCCTGAAGCAGTTCTACCAGATCCACTGGTCCTTTACATAGCTAATAGGGTTAAAATGTGAATTAATGATGTTTTAAAGTCCTACCACTTAATCACTAGAGGCTCTCCCTCCAACCTCAGGGTTTCTCTATGTCTTTCCCACCAAGTTAGGGCATGAACCTCTAATTTTAGTGGCACAAATGAAATATTATGTTCTTCCTCAATTGGATGGACACTGAAATACACTTCCAGTTGTTGTAACTAATGATTTAACTTTAGAGCGTTGATCTAACTGTGGTATGGCCTGATATCAACCTTTGCTTCCATTTTGAGTAGGGGATGTGATTAATTCATGACATTCAAACTAGGTTATCTTTTTCAGGTTTTTTATTTGGTTGGTTCTTTGTTTCTTCCTGATCTCCTAATCCCCCCTCTGATTTTTCCTCTACGTTAGAACCCCCATCTTCCTCAAATATTCCAAGCTTATTGTTTACGGATTCCATGAGGAGATTTACATTTTGATTTATATCATCAACTTATTGCTCTAGCCATGAAAACCTTTCCTCTGCAGGATCATGAGGTTTATCCATGGATTCGTCAACCATGATTAGGGTTTTACGATTTTTAGCCTAGCTGATATAGATCCCCTGCAAATATCTACAATACACTAAAAGACACATTCTCTAATGCCAATATGATCTGTAAACTACCGTGGATATTCAATTGGGCAGTTCAACACAACATATATGATAAAATATATTTTAAAATAAAAAATAAACACTTTCAATTGTGTTTCTCTTTAGATTTATAGGTATGTATATTATTGTTAATAGCATATGCATGTGAATTAAAACTATGCCAAAAATAGATAAAGTGAAATAAAATCTCACACACAAATTTGACACAAGATATGACCTGGGAAACCCTTTCGGGAGAAAAAACCCAGTTGGAAGGTGAGGATGTTTCACTTTCTTTATTTGAATGGAAATATGGTTGCAAGTACAAAGAAGTATGGCCTGTGGCCTGTGGGCTGCTATAGTGCACTAATTCTCTTTGTGTGCTCTATCGCCTATCCCTCTTGGCTATTTTTTGTCAATTATAGAACAAATGCACTCAAAATAATGAAACCCATTTTCCTCCTAATGGCCCAGTTATAACATAGCCTGATAGCCGACTAGTGGTTAGGTTTGACTACCTCAACTCATTACAATATAAAATTTTCTAGAGTCTTCTACATCATAATCACATGGATAACCCATTTTTCATGAATAATGGGGGCTGACGTGGCATCCTACCGAATTATGGTGGTGAAAACATGAAGGTTAACTTATGGGTGGTATAATCTTTGCATATAGACTCTGATTGACATAATTCTTGCATCATTGGAAATATCTTTATGTGTAGAATAAGAAGAAAATGTGTGATATTAAAGTGACAAAGTTTACCCCAAAAAAAACATCGTTTTGTGCCTCAAAATGCTCCTAAAAGGTTTCAGAACCAAATTTTCCAAACTGGGTTCGCTGGTAAAAATGGTCCTGAGAGCTAATTCGTCTAATTTTTTCACTCTAAAAGAATCAAGACGGAAGGAAAATAATATAATGATCTAATTCAGATCATTTCTCCATGTGTATTTGGTCACATGGTCATTCCATCCAATGATGGTTGGCAATATGTTTTCCATCCCCCTCAACACCAAGCCCGAGGATGGCCTAATGTTTCTTTGCCATTCCCGTTACCTCCTCCACCTACGTAACCATCTCATCATGCTCGGTTTATAGCCTCAGATGGCCTCTCTGCAATGCATAAAAAATCCAAAACCCCTAAGCTTAAGGCAAGCCAAGGAAAACAAAAAGTAGTAGCTACTAAGTCTAGTTCATCTCATTGGTCTTCTCATTCAATTACCTCACATGTTCATCATGATCAACATGCATACTCATGCACCAAGAAGGAGCAACAAATATAAAGTAGTGGGAAGAAGAATAGTAAATATAATTTTTTATTACTTCGAGGATGATGGATGGTTGCTAGTTTATCCATTTTTATTTTCCAAACAGTTTTCAATTTAGTTGTCAACACTCTCATTTTTTATATTTGGGCATACTTCCAACACCTTTCTATACAGTATGGTTTCAATGTAATGAATTTGTTGACAACATTACATTTTGGGATTTTTTACAGTTTATGACATGTTACTTTCTGAGGATATCTATTGATATTTTATAGTTGAGTTATTACATCTTCATGTGCTAATTTTTATGGCTATTTGCATGCATGATGATGGGAGATACAAGGGATTTTTATGGCAACTTATTGTATGGTGATAGTTTTCTGGTACATGCATTCTTGTGTAGAAGTTAGGAGACACAAGGCATATGTTTATATTTTAGTTTTATTTTTTGATGAACCATGGGTGCTATATGATATGGTTTCTTTAATGACATGCATATGCTTTTGATTGATGGCACATATGATGCGAGAAATAAGGAGTATATTTTTCAAAATACGTTTTTAGATTATTTTTATTTATTAAGAACACATGAAGTGTTGGGAGTCAAAAGTGAATCATAAGTGGATGAGGGGGGCCACCTACTAAATATTACCTATAGTTAAAATAAATTTTAACTTATCCTTTAAAATACTCCTTTCCCGAATGATAACAAAAGATAAATAAAATAAAGCAATAATAAATTTCTCAAACAGTTTTACTCCCTAACTGTTTCAAAGGCATTCAAGCGAAAGGAGCATATGGAGTAAAAAAGAGAATACTTTATGAGGAGAGGTATGCACAAGTCATAAAAAGTTTTCATTTTATTCCCCTCATTTATCTTTCTATGAAAAGGAGTTGATCTATTTGGCGGTAGTAGATTTGTTCAAAGGAGAGATAGGGTAGAAAGGCAGAATCATCTCATTTTTCTGAGGATTTTTCAGGTGATCTTAATTCCCTGCAATTTTGTTTCACTGATAGAAGGTCTAGCTATTTATGCTAGAGCTAATAGCTACTAATTTTCCAGGCAAGGCTTGTTGACTTAATTATATCATTTATTTCATATCATTTTTTATCTTTGAATGTTTATATATGGTTCTTTTACATTGTAAACATTTCAAATAAAGTTCTAGCCAAGAGTTTTCATATAGACTTGATAAACAAATTGTTGTACTCATGGTTTTTAATATAAATCAACCATTTTTCAGCCATTAATTTATGTGCACACTTCTCTAAATTCATATATTTCTCATCAAAAATTTGTCATTGGAATTTTATTTAATTTTTTGAAATTTTTACAACAAATTCCCTTAAGTGTTTGCGCAACCCTATGGCTCACATCACACACTTTTATATTGTTGTTATTAATTGTTTTACTTCAGTTTCAGAATGCTTTTATGTTGTTAAATATTGTATATTTGTATCAGGTTTCATTTTTCAAGTGTAAATCTTGCATAAACTTTATTTCTGCACTTTATTTTAGTACATAACAATTAATTAATCTTTTCCATTGTTGTAAATTAACATGTAAATTCTTAGTCACTCATTAAACTTGAACATAAAACCTTGAACATAAAACACTTTGGGCCTAGTCTCGTTATCTCACTTGCCCAGAAAGATTCAAGGGTTTGACAGAGAAACGTTAAAAAACTTCCCTTGTCAATATGCTCATGATCATATACACCAAAATATTGATTGTACAATCAGGGTTAAGGGGGGAAGTGCCTTATGGTGTTTTTGGAGTCCCTTCTTATAATTAGATTTCTCATATGAAGCTATATCACTATACAGGTTTCTTGGAGCAAGGCACAATCCTCTACTTGGTTGTTGAAGGTGTGTCCAAGACACTAAAAGAAGATTGTGTCTCTTATTCCTATGGGGCAATAAATCACTCACCTTTGCACCCACCACCCTCAAGCAAGATTTACCCAAAATTCCTATGAAAGTGGTTTTTGATAAAATTAAACAACTCCATGCTTTAAGTTTCTAGATAAGCTAGCAATGCATGAATCACAGGAACCACATTCTATTTACAAATTACATCAAGTTCTTTGCACATACACTATGATAACTCAATAGCGCTCTCTCTCATCTAATAGTTTAAGTGTGAAAACGATAAGTAGAAGATGAATTGATATGGATTTGCTTTTTAGTTATGATAAGTAAACGCTAACTGTTACAGATCCATTTGGGCACATCAATCCCATCATTTAGATCAATGTTTTAGGGCTCATCAAACCCTAATTTCAGTTGCTACATACCCTAAACAAGTCAGCCCTTTGAATGCCTCCTTCCCAGACATTTTCATGACTTGAAGACATCTAGAAATAGCCTCTAGAGGGACCAGCGCAGGTAGGCCCATATAAGGGTGCGCTGCAGAGCAACTAAGTCCATGCCAAGGTGCTCTGTAGAGCACTTAGGCTTCCTTTCACCTGCGTTGGGCAAGATTGAGCAAAATTCACATAGGGTTTGGGGAATATTCTTATCTTTTCGAGTCATCTGAAGGTTCCCTCACTTATCAACTCCTATGAGCTCGAAAATGGATGAGGAATGAGTTAAGATGCATCCTATCCTCTCATCCCTTCCTCCATGGAACTAATTCTAAGTATGGAATGCCATTCAATGCCACAATTTATGACAAAACATCCTTCATCTTCCTATAAATTGACCACTCATCTAAGTGATCAGGGGTTGGATTATGTTGAATTGTAAGGAGATAATGTTGCTCTAAGATTTGGCTTTGAAGCAAGTATTGTAATGCTACAATTTTGTCATGCTTTTGATGTGATGTGGATGGGATCCAAGCTGGAGGAATGGCTTTGAATCATACACCAATGGTTGTAATTCCTTCTTCTATTCAATAAAGTGTTTGAACCTTTCTCCCATATGTTTGTATTATTTTATAATGCTTATATGTGTGAATTGTATCTGATTCCTTTCACTTATATTAAATAGATCGTTTGCTTTGATCGATTCTTTATTTTCTATTGTGTTTATAGGTACTTCTCAAGCGTATTAAGTACAGGAAGGAGAAATAGGATCGATACAAGGGAGATGAGAGGAAAGCGGAACTACAAGTAGGTCTTCTCATCTTCTCATCTTATCTATTGCTTATAAGAAAAGACTAAAGCACTTTAAACTGTTGTTCTAGATATAGCCATTTATCTAGGGAAATAGTATTTATGCGTAGATACCAAATTCTCCAAAACAAATTGGCAACCATACTGGGGAAAATCCTCTTTCCTAGTATCTTATCCACCTCCCAGGACATCCTTATAGACCTTATTTGTGTTCATAGATTGTAATTCAACTCTTTGCATTGAAAAAATGGTCAAAATTGTGTCAAATTGCCTCTTGAAATGGCTCACTATCACTAGCGCACGCTTGTGAGGGACACAGTATGCTGCAGAGCACCCCTGGCTTAGGGACAGTGGTCTGAAGCACACTATCTCCCATTCAGGGCTACGCTGATCCTCCTAGGATCAGTTTCCCACCTTTGGAAAGTGTTTTTGCCAAATTTTCTCTATTTGTTTGTTTGTTGATTGATCAATGAATGTTATGTCTCATAGAACAAGTTTATATCTCCTTGTCTAGCCTTACTTTGATTTGATTGATTAATGTTTCTTTAATGTTTTCTTTGTCATTACCGATCTATAGTCAAAGTTAGAATATAGTTGATTAATTTTTATTCGAAAGAAAGTGTCGTAAAGTCTTCTTTTCCTTCGAATCAAAACTGTCATAAAAGTCTCCATTCGTAAGAAAGATTGATTGATTATGTGTGCATATTTCCTTTTGTTCATATTCACATTAAGGAAATCGAAAAGAAATACATGCATGTTGCATTGAAACAGTTTGTGTGCGCTCATAGGAATAGCGTAGGGAAATTGCTTTAGATTGTAGAAATTTTGAATATTTTAACACATATTCAACAGAGATTATCCTGATCATGTACTATTGCGGAAAACATACACAATACATAAGCTCCTCTACGTTGATCATCAATATAGCAGCATCAATAACAATAAAACATCAAGAGCATTCACACATTAACACAGTATGTATCCCGGGGAAAGCATCTCGCTAAAAACCCCAACTATCTGTATATTAATGATTGAGTCATGTAACATTACAAAGTACAATGCTTATCACAAGCAATCCAGTACTAGATCCACCTGTTACACACAATACAGCTCAAATCTGAATCAATCACTGGCTCAAATCTCTTCCGCTTCTTGCCTGCCTCCGCTGCTCAATACCTGCACAAGAACCGGTGATAATTCCAAGGCAGCCACGTATTTCCTTGGCTAAATCACGTGAGAACAAGCTAAAATGTGGGAAAACTCATTGGCATACTCAATCCCCTTATTTGTGCAAGATCTGGTGCACAACTATAGTCACAACTGATAGCAATCTGATTCTCTAACACCTGTCCCTGCTG
>APFE030285435.1:29342-136069 GCA_000404065.3 Pinus taeda
TCTTTTGGGTCAGCATTTGTAGATGAGGTTGAGTTAGACATAATTCCTTTGGATATATGTGGAATTGTTTTAGGAAGTCCTTGTATGATAGAAAAGCTATTTTCTATAGATCTGAGAACAAGTATTTACTTGTTAAAGATGGAATCAAATACTTTGTAAGAGCTCACAAGATCAAGAATAATTATACTCTCATAAACTCAAGGCAGATGAAAAGAATGATAAATTCATGCAAACAATTCTTACTAATGGTTGTAAAAGAAAAGAAACCTGATCAAACCAATGTATTCGAGGGTTGTAATGCTAAGCAACAAGCTGATATAGAAAAGATTGTTTCAGAGTATGATGTCCTGTTTCAGGAACCTAAAGGTCTACCACCCAAAAAGGAAACAGTACATGATATTATTTTGCAGCAAGATGTTCCATTGCCTAACATTGGAATGTACAGGTTGTCTGCTTTAGGGAATGATGAAATCAAGAAGCAGGTGCAGGGGTTGCTCGAGAAGGGGTTCATCAGGCCTAGCACGCCACAATGTGGGTCACCAATCGTTTTGGTGAGAAAGAAAGATGGCTCATGGAGAATGTGCATTGACTACTGAGAACTGAATAAGATAATAATAAAAAGTCGTTATCCCCTTCCTCGCATAGATGATCTTTTAGATCAATTAAGGGAAGCTGTTTATTTCACCAAGCTGGATTTGCACAGTGGATACCATCAGGTTAGAGTTGCAGAGAAAGATGCATGGAAGACTGCTTTCAAAACAAAGCAGGGATTGTATGAGTGGTTGGTTATGCCTTTTGGCTTGACTAATGCCCCTGCTACTTTCATGAGATTAATGAATGATGTACTTAGGCCTTTTCTTGATGATTTCATTATTGTGTATCTAGATGACATTCTGATTTTTCGTAAAACATGGGAAGAACACTTAAATCATGTTAAGCAGACATTAGATGTTTTGAAAAGAGAAGAACTTTATGTTAAACTCTCAAAATGTGAATTTGGCAAAACATCTCTAAATTATTTGGGTCATATAGTAGGGGGTGGTGAATTGAAAATAGATCCCTCTAAAGTGGCAGTCATTGTAAACTGGCCTAAACCCAAGCCTGCTACAGAAGTGAGAAGCTTCTTAGGAGCAGCACAGTATTGGAGGAAGTTCATCTCTAACTTTTCCTCAATTGCAACTCCCTTACATGCTTTGACAGGATTGAACAAGGTGTTTCAATGGGGAGGCAAACATTAGAAAGCCTTCAACAACTTGAAAGAAAAGATTAGTACAACACCTGTACTAGAACTGCTTGATCTACAAAGACCATTTGAGATCCAGATAGATCCCAGTGACTATGCCATGGGAGCAGTGTTGACACAACACGGTAAACCCATATGTTATCATTCTGAGACTTTTAATTCTATAGTAGTTAGCTATCCTACATATGATAAAGAATTGTATTTATTAGTTCAAAGTGTGAAAAAGTGGAAACATTACTTAATGGGCAAAGAGACAATAATACATATTGATCATCAACCACTTCAATATCTGCACTCCCAAACTAAGCTGCAGCAATCAAGACATTATAGGTGGATGGGTTTTCTACAACAGTTTCATTTAATCGTCAGATATAAAAAGGGAATACATAACAAAGTTGAAGACATGTTATCTAGACCCATTATAAATGCATCTACTATACTTAGCATAATTTTGTACTACATGAAAGTTACATTGAACAATATGCTCAAGATATGGACTTTAAAGATGTCTATGCAACTTTGAGTCAATGAAAAAAGGTAGAAGAATTGGATTATCATTTGAAGGACCAACTCTTATATCATTGTGGGAAACTCTGTATTCCACAAATAGAGAGATTAAAGATAATTAGAGAGGCACACACTTCTCTGATATCAGGTCACTTTGGGGTAAGTAAAACAATTGCATAGCTGCAAAGATTTTGTTATTGGCTGAAAATGAATGAGACAATTTCTAGATATGTGAGAGGGTGTACCATGTGTGCCAAAAGCAAGCCTAGAAATAGAAAACTAGGCCTGTACACTCCATTACCAGTTCCTTCTCACCCTTGGGAAAGTGTTTCCATGGATTTTGTTGGAGGACTGCCTAAATCTAGGAAAGGTCATGATTATCTGTATGTGGCTGTGGACAAGTTCAACAAAATGTGCATTTTGATACCTTGTAATAAGCAGATTACAGCTAAACAAACTGCAAAACTATTCTTTGAACATGTATGGGTTCATTTTGGATTACCCACTTCTATTGTATCAGATCGAGACACTCGATTTGTGGGGAAGTTTCGGTCAAGTCTATGGGAGCTGATGGACACCCAACTGAAGAAAATCACATCTTTTCATCCAAAAATCGATGGCTAGATAGAAGTAGTAAATAGGACAGTGATCCAGTTACTTAGAGGATATTGCAGCAAACATCCTAAGCTTTGGGATGAACATTTGTGTTATGTGCAGCATGCGTACAACAAAGCAAAACATTCTTCTACATAGAGATCTCCTTTTGAAAGCTATTTTGGTTTCACACCAAGGTCTCCTTTGGATTTTTTCTTTAGTAAAGATACCACAGTTGATGGATGCAGTGATGTGGACAAGGCAACTAGGTTCATTGAACAGATCTAGGAGATCCACCAGGTAGTACAGGAACAACTGGAAAAGAGCCAAGCCAAATACAAAGTAGGGCATGACAAGCATCGGATGGAGCATAGTTTTCAAGTTGGAGACCAGGTCTAGCTATATATCAGCAAGGAAAAGATGCAAGGTGAAGGTAAAAAGCTAAAGCCTATCAGGTATGGACCTTTTAGGATACTTGAGAAGATTAGTGAAAATTCTTTTCACCTTGATCTACGAGCTTACATGCACATCTACTTAGTTGTAAATACATATTGCTTGAGATTATTTGAATCTTCTCTAATTGAGGATCCTGAAGAGCAAAGTCAATTGCCTTCTATTAATGACCTGCTACCTAAATATCTGAATGTATTGCAGGAAGACACAGTCTTGGACAAGAAGGTGAGGACAATGCGCAGAGGAGATGTTGAGTACCTCAGAATTGGACTCAAAGGTTCAAAGCTGAGCAATGCAAAGTGGATTTAGATTGGGCAAGTGAGACAGCAGTACCCTCACTTAGTCGATGCTTGAAAGAAAAAAAAAATTTGGTGGTCCAAAAGCTTTTATGTGGGAAGGATGTGATCCGAATTGGATCCATAAAGAATGATTGACAGAGCCATGGCTATACCAGGTCGGGACAGACTCCAAAGAATTTAAAACGGCGATCAAAAACACCTCTAAACTAGTGGCAATGGCAGCCAGCATGCAACGACGAGGACCACGGTCAAAGCGCGCTGACCGAGGCCCATGGAGACTACGCGGGAGGTGAAATTAGCCCCTGGGAGGCCCGGATCAGGAAACAGAGGGATTTTTTGATGCACGATTAGTGCTAATCGCACATCGCTGGGCAAAAACCCTCAAAATGAAGAAGCTTGAAGCACTTGGTAACGTAGGATCCGAGAAAACCATGGGACAAAAGGCTAAGCACTAAAGGCAAGACCCGCTTCAAAACCAACGATATTGATCGGGGGCGTCCGTGGGCGGTAAGTCGTTTTGATGGAAAAGGAACAATTCTACTCAGTGCCCAATGCATGGCAAGCGGAGGAGAGAGGAAATCGCCACTCATCGCGCACTAACGGTCGAGCTAGTCAACCGCGCAGGACGAGCGAATGGCATCAGATCTGGGGGCTCCAGATCTAACAGTTGAGAATGCGCTCGATGGAGAAGACGAAATTGGTGAAGGAATAAGCCATGATTTAGAAGAATTTGAGGTCCGCTTTGACCTCCAAGGTGGTGGAAGACTCATTACACGATGTAACCGAAGAATTGAACTAATGAAGCAAGCTAGTGCAGTTCATAGGAGGACAAGTGGCCATCCCCATGAGTTTGATGATGATGCCGAGAATAGGGAACTCCAAGTGCAGTTGCAATCAAGTGATTTGACAAAGGTGGAAGAGGAACCGAACTGCCATGAGCTCGAATGGTTTAAAGCCATGTACAAACCAGATAGCAGGCAAGGAAGTCAGGAACCGAAAGACAGAACACCGAAGACAGAAGACGGAGAAGAGAAGAACCAATAAGGCCAAAAAGTAGAAAGCAGGCAGAGGGCCGAGCTGACCAAAGGCACCGTTGAGCACCAAAGAGCTTGAGAGATTCAAGCCATCCCTGAGAGGATCTGTCAGACCAGAGAGGTCAAAGAGCTGGTAAGGAAGAGAGTCTGTGTACTCCAGTGGTTTGGGGAATCCAAGAACCACCTTGCCAAGCCAATCTGTTCAGGAGACTCATATTGAGCTCCTTCATTGTAATTCTCTGCTTCGAGACACAATAAAAAGAAGGCCACCACTAAAGTTGGACTGGAGATGTAGCCCTGGAGGATAGGGTGAACTCCTTATTAATCTCTTGTTTTCTTGTATTTTCTTACTATATTTCTCTACTATTTTCTATTTTTAAGTGTCTATGTATTGGCAATCTGATCAATCCATTGCTTAAATAACTTAGACACACCAACACATGAGTCTGTAATACCTTCATTTAATAAATATTTAAGTGAGGTCACTCATAAGTTGATTATCAGATAATCAAGACATGCATGAACACCCTCAACTTACAAGGCATTAGACCACTAATGCTCAATATTTTGTAGATTCAATGAATAGATGGAGAATACTGACTATACCGGCAGATGCATATATAAACACATATGAATGGCTAGTTACAGGCAGTAAAAGAAACTTGCAAATCTAATTTATCAACACAGAGATAAGATGACAGTTATCTGACATTAGATACAAAAGAAACATGAACAACCTGTTCAAGTGCAAGCTTACAACAGAAGAGAAAATGGACATTGAACATATAACAACAAAAGAAGCTTGTATTACTAATGAATGAAGATGAGAAGCTTGAGCAGCAAAATCTCAATAGTCTCCAGAAGTTTAACCCTTATTACATTTTTATTTCAGATATTTATAGTTCTTTACAATGCTCTCGATCCTTCTGAGGCTCGAGAGGTCTTAATCTATCCCTATGTCTCTTCAACAACTTTGATGCCCTGACTAGGCAATCATGGCTTAGAGGTTCAGTAGAATAACCTCATTCTGGTACTTTGCATTGCTGGCAGGGAGCTCTCTCATGCCAGAGTTACTCCATGATGTTTGTTTTGATGAGTTTCACTAGGTTGTTGATGCTCCATGATCATTTGTTGTTGTGGTTGTGTTGTGTTGTGGCCCTTTTTATTCCCTTTCCGGTCTCTATTTCTATTTGTTTTGGACAAGCTATGTGTGTTGGGATATCACCTTTCCCCTTCCAACCTTCTATCTCTATCTTGAAATGGCTATTTGGTCCTCTATTTTCCCTTTAAAATGTTAAATAATGAGCATTTCTGTTTTACACAGAAAACATTACAATACTGTAAAATCCTACTAATATTTGTTCCTTTGGGACTTCAAAAGTCCTTAAACATGGCATATATATTTATTGGGTCCACCCTTTGGGTTTTTGTCACCTATGGCAAGTGGCATGGCCCTGTGTTTCCCTTTGTATTGTGAAATACTTAAAAACATGGGAAATACACTAAAATATGGATTCCTCTGGACTTCAAATATTATATATTTCCCTTCCCAGACCCTTTCGGGTCTGGGATTCATCGCAATCGGTGTTGCCAAGCTTCCCTTTATATTTTGTAATATAACACAAATACACAAAAATTCATTGAAAAAGGCTTACTCATGGACCTGAAATATTATAAAATAACACTTATAATGTCATCGGGTCCGGTTCTTATTGCATCGGCACCGCTCCTTAAGGTTTCTCTGATTGCAATATGCCAATGCGATGTGGGTCGTCAATCCGCGCACTTGATCGATGGTCCATGTTTAATTGTTGATTGCAATCACAATTCCCATACTGTCTGTGTCGATTTGCCTTCGCCGATGCGACCCACCGATCCGATCATCGGAGATCTCTGATTAGCAGTGTCTTGCGCCAATTTCCACCACCTACCGATCAGATCCGCCGATTGCGATTTGCTACTTAGATCTAGGCCATTGATCAGCCAGATCTAATGGCTGCTATGCGTTTGGATTGTTAAGCCTACGATACATGGCTTTTGAGTGTTTTTAGCCTCCCAATAGTTTTTTTTCCTCCTTTTCAAGGGCTCTCCTCTCGTGCTTGTTTCGATCTTTGGATGATAGTAAGCACTTTTGAAGACTTTTAGAGGCTTTGCAGCATATTTGGATCCATTTTTGGGCCTTTTTCCATCAAGGCTAATAGTACCCTTCAAAGTGGCAACCTTCTTAAGGGAAGAGTCACTTTTCTTTTGGCCTCCACTAGTGTTTGACTGTATTTTCCCTTGTAGATCAGCACTCCACCAAAGTCCCAGCAGCCGAGAGACCCTGCCCTGACATTCCTCTCAAACTCGTTGTTGAACGAAGCAACATTATTTCATACCGCCTATAGGTACTCCTTAGTTTTGACTCTAGCTTCCTCATTTTGGACAACCTTAGAAATATCCATGATAGAAATTACTTTGTCCACCACATCTATGGGCCTTAGCTCACTCAGTGGCTTCTCATTCACAAACTGAATGAGCCTTTTGGAAATATGAGAGTTCTTTTCTCCCTCCTCTTTGGCTAATAGGATGAAGCCTTCACGTTCTTTGATTACAATCCTCAGCTCATCCGACAAGGTTATATACTCCCATTAGTTCTTTACCTCTTCAATGATCTCATCCCAAACAAGTTGTTGTATTGTAGTAGGGATATGTTTCCTTTAACTTAGAGATCTCCTTGTTTCTACCCATAGATTATTACCGATGATTTCTGCATTGTCTTGGAAGTCTCAAAATGCTTCTCTTTTTGTGTTAGGCTTCTTTGGGCAACATCTAGATTGTTTTGCACCCTTTTAAGCTCCCCCTATGAAATGTAGAGCTCAGTGAGAGTCTTATTGAAAGTTTTAGTTTGGTTTTGATGATCTTCTGGAACTATCACTCCACATATTTATGAGTCTATTTCCTTTTGCAGCTCTATTACCTCCTACATAAGGGCCATTATTTCATTGTTCATGTCAATGATCTCTTTGGCTAGGATCTCTTTCTCTTCTTCCACATATGCAAGTTCTTTAGATTGAACATGCTCACTACCTGGCATCTTCAACTTATGCCTAAGCTCCTAGATTTATATTTGGGAACTTTGAAGGAGGGATTCAAAATTAGTTTTATCTTTAGGATTCACTCCTAGCTTTACGACCAACTCCTTGAAGCTCTTGTTGGCTTGTATGGGCCTGACCTAGGTTTAGAGGTGATTTAGCCAAACAAATATTGGTACTCTTGGCCCTTTTGGCAACAGTCCGCGGAGCGTGGATTGAGGTCTCACCCAAAGTACTATGGGAGGGTGCTAGAACCAGGTTTTGACACCCTAGAGATGTTTGATGGTTTTTAGTGATCTGCAGATTGACCTTGTACACACATCGCTAGGTGCACCTATCAGTACCTCGCAACCTGAAATTCTGCCTTCGCACAGTCCTATTCAAGGCACGATCCATGTTATTACCTGAGGCCTTACAATTGACCCAATATTACCCGATTACTTAACTTATCTATGTGAGCCCAATTATAGTTAACAGTGTTCAATATTATAAGTGCGCGCGATAAACAAAATAGTATAAATGCATAGAAAGTAATACAACAACAGATACACAGTATTTGGAATAAACTTTCTCTTTATTATTCCTCTTCTTAGGTTACAAACTCAACTTCATCCTGTGCACTCAGCTACAGGGGTCTGCGCACTCAGCTGCGGACTCTACTAGGCCTCTACACACTTAGCTGCAGACCCTCTTCCTACTACTATGACCCAAGACACTTAGACTTATTCTCTATTCGTTACTAGATCATTACATTAATCCATCTCCCAAAAATTGTCTTTACAACTTAGAGCCTCATTGTATTTATACAATCCCATGGTCTGCGGACCATGGATAGGCCGACATGACATTACATTACATGACAAAACTTAGGACGAACAACCCTATGACTCAACATATATTCCGCGCTTCATGCCGTAATTCGTGGAATCTTACAACATGATTTGGCCAAAACATGGGCTTTGAGCCTCAAAACATGTTGTGGGGGCATTCCATGCCCAACAGGCCCCTAACACAAACATCATCACTCGCCCTTGAGTCACTCTGTCGGCATGGTGACCTTGGCATGGAGTGCCTCTAGCTGGTGCCCTACTGTTCGGAGGTCCACACCGCACTGTTCTATGGTTTGTTGGACCTACTTCATGTGCTCCTCCGAAGCCTCTTTATCAAGATCAAATCCCTGCCTTAGCGCATACATCCCCTGCATCTATGCGAGCTTGCCTTAGATATCTACCGTGATGGTGAAGACCTCGTCAATCCATGGTTGGACGCACGCTTTGAGAACTGCCTCTTTCTGACGTGGTGCATCCACCTGCTTCTTCAATGCCTTAGCTTGTTGCATCTTCGCAAGTTGTTGAGTGAGGACTACTATCTATGTAGTTCTTCAGACACTTTCGTACTGCTCCTGAAGTTTGCACACCTCTACTTCTAGGCTCTGTATGTTGGGGTCCTCATACAAAGATGTGAGGACTACAAATGCCTGTTCCAACATACTAGTACAATCTTGTATTGCATGTCCAATCTCTTCGAACCCTGTTTTGATAGTGCTAGCGCACTATTCTGTGACTTCCAGGGGAGTGGAAGGCTACGCCTTCACCTGTAGCTTTGCGATTTGAAGATTCAGCTCTATATGAACCTTTGTCGTTTCTACTCTGGCTTCGCAGATGCTGATCACCAACCTATGGATCCGCTCTACTACTAGTATATCAACTAGGATGGCCATCTCTGGGATGCATTTTCAAGCATCGTCTACCACCTATTCCCACCACTGAGTCTGTGATACAGGTTCATCACATTGTAAGCTAAGTTGTTCGATGCTTATCTTTTGCTCACTCAGAACCTGTATCGCGTGGCCCTCCCTAGCGTGGAGTTTTGTTGTTATTCCATCCTAGAGTTGGTACATTGTTTCTTGCAGAAGGGCAGCCAAGAGGCCAAGCCCTTTGATCCTGCCAACCACAACTCTATCAATCTCATTTGTTGTTGCTAGTGCTTCATCTGGTAACACTATTGTATTGGCCATCCTCGCACGTAGCATCTGTTTTGCTACCGATGTACCTGTCGTGATGTAGGTGAACAAGGGACCTTCCTGTGCAGGTTGCACATGTAGTTCCCGCAGCTGTGCCCTTAGGGCCCCCAACCCAGTCTGCTTCTCTGTCATAACTTCTTGGAGCACTTCCTTGGTGACATCATGAATCATCTCACTGATGTCATAGAGGTCTCCTTCAGTTAATGTAATCAGGTCGATGGCTAGCTTCGAGGCCTTCACCCTTTTCTATGGACCCAATCTTTCTGGGACACATGGCCATTTAAGTTGGGTCGAAGTGGTTCCTGGGTCCGTGCTCTTGTCTGCAAGGTCTGTGTCCTCTGCCTCATGTCCTGCAGACACTTCCTGGCCCTCCTTTACCTGCGTTGTTGCAACCTCTGCTGCTGCTACTACTTCGGCGGCCTTCTTTTGCTCCGTGGCTACCTATGCCGCTTCACGGGCTACCCTGAACTCAGCTACCACTTTTTCATTGCGCCTTTTCTTGGCTAGTTGACACGTTGTTATCTTCTCTAACTCTGTCAAATTTGAGGCATGCCACTTGGGAGGCCATGTCTCTAATACTGTAAAGATTGCATCATCAATGGCTATGAATGGGAGTTTTGTCCACTGCTGCACTGGATCCTTTCGCACCCTGATGTAAATGTTGTGCATGTTCACCTTGAAGTCTACAAAACCCCACAGACTATTGTGAACTGTGGGGGACATGCATGACCTCTTATTAATCCACATCTGGATGCTCTCCTCCATGAGCACCCAAAAAATCTTTGTATCATGAATCCACTTTGCGTCCTTGGTAGCCCAGAGCGATCGTACTTTGCGGCCTCTGGTATGTCATGCTCAATGCTTGGGAACTGACTATCCTCCTGCAGCTTTCCCACTACCAACAAGAGGGACAAGAAGGGCCTCCTTGCAGTTGATCAAAAATTCTTTGCAGAGGAACTCCACCCAACTGAACTGGACCCCTTCCACACACTGTTCGGAAAACACAACTACTAGCACTGGTACTTCATTGCTGCGGAATTTTCTCATTACTTTTCCTACCAGGAGCTGGGTGGCTATATGCACCCCTTTATCCTTGATACTGCTGATAGCGTACCCCCTCTTTTTATTTTTGAGCTTATATTTTTTCTTCATGGCTTCCGTGAGAGCCAAATCGCTGCTTTCTCCTGCTATTGTCACGGGGTCTATTCCCTTATAGGGAATTTGAGAAATTTGGTGGATGAGATCCGCCATGATGTAAATAGGCTCCTCTAGCCATAAGTACCCATCATGCACCAGGCTAAGCATCTACCTGATGATGAAAATGGCGATGGGCATGCAGTGAAAGTATGGTATGCACAATAGATGAATCAACCTGGCCTTCTCCACAACACGCAGCCATTTTCATGGTTGTAATGTGATCACCGGCCCCTCCTTATTATTTTCATCGGGCTCTCCATCTCTAAATGTGGGAACTTTTCACTGTCTGCGAGGTCCCAATATTCAAATTTTAGGGTAAGTACACGTCCTAGGAGCAGACCTTCAAAGGTAATTCCATTAGGGAGGAGCGGGGTTTGGAGTGCACTCTTCGTTGCATCCAGATCCTTTGGTACCTTAGCTTTCCCTTTTAGCGAGGGGACATGCTTGGGTAATTTTGCGACAGAGCACATTGGTTGGACATCCACCTCCACGTATTCTTCTTCCTCTACCTCGACAATTAGAGCCTGTAAGTCCTCCTCTTCTTCATCTATCTCAATGGTGATAGCCTTGCCCTTTTCCTCCATTGATAGCTTACCAAACCGCGGATTCCTTGGGGACATGCACACTGGTCCCATTGCCTGCTTAACTTTTTTTGGTCTCAGTGTCCGAGGTGATTTCGGGATTTTTGGCTCAATCCCAGTATCTTCAGGAATATCGTGTACTGTATCGGGCAACGCAGCCTCGCCGACAATTCCTTCTTCAAAGCCCAAACCTCTCTTGGTATCTGTCATCTTGTCTATAGTGTATGCGGTCTTTCGCAAACTTAGGGGCTCGAACATCACTCGACACTCAACACTCTATGTTCTATTCAACCACTCAAGTTTCAAGTGAACAAGTGTTGTCTCATGACTGGACCCTGGAGTTTTATAGCACCTTTTGAATTCAAATTCAACTATTCCCCCCCAATTTTGGGCCATCAATGCTTTCTTGGCGACAGATTTTCTAAAATCTTGCCCATAACTGTTGTCTTAAATGTCCACTACCCACTCTATTTGGCCTCAAACCAAACATCTCATCATGAACAGTGAGACTAACGGTCACTTCCAAGCCTACCCACATGGCAGCGCAACTCTCCATGTGTAGACGTGAACCCTGTGATATGCTGACTCTACACGCACCTCTCTTATTGCATAGCTCCCCAGCAGATTATTTTATAGTCCTGCTCTCCCTTTCAACTGCCTAGAGCGCTGATACTGTTCTTCCTATGGTTAGTCAGATGGTCGCACCATTTGTGCGAGGCTCCATCTCACCCTCAAGTATAGTCCGTGGAACATCCCCACTTGCCCTCGTGATAGTCAGTGCCATGCACTCTACTGTATGCAGTGCGTTCCCCTGGTCACTACGTTTGGTGATATGTAGCCCTAGCCATGGCAGTAGACTAATCAATTCTTAGTGATCACCTTCTAATCCATTGGTATTATCATCCACACCTTGCCTTGCCATTCTTGGTTTATCGACTAGACATGCTTACTTGATCTCGCTTTCTAGCCTCTTGACCTCTACGTCCATCAAAATGCTTTTCTTCCTTAGTCTTACCTGGTATTTTTTGAGTTCGTGAAGTTTAAGGTTCCCTTGTTGAATGGCTTCATGAAGCCTTATGTATTCTATGTCACGTCGCTATGTGATTTCTTTGTTGTGGACTTAACACTTTTTCACACCTGTAGGTGCTATTATGTGTGGATTCATCATTGCATGTCCCTCAGACATTACAGTCCCTACCCTGTTTCTCAACCTTAGAATTGTTTTCGCGTTCAGGGTTTGGCACATGGTTCTATAGGCCCATCGAACCACTAGTATGCGTAGGTCCTAGTCAATACGTTTCACCTAGTGAACCCTGTTCAGCACTTCGCATACCCTGTCGAAGGCTTCTCCGTGGATAGTTCTTGGCACACTTCGCCTTTCTTGCTGCTGCATTTTGTTCTGATTCTCTATTTTGGGAATGGTGTGTGCTTGTGTGGGCTGCATGTCATATCTTTGTACCCATCAGGAAAGGTGGGCGCGCAAGTTATTCTGCCCCTAGTAACTAGCTCTCATCCTTAGCAGGGGTTTTCCAAATTGTAGCTGCATCATCCTCTTGCATCTGCGCCAATCCTGAAAACTTCCCTAATGTGTACCCCACCATCTTACAGGATTGTGCATAGTGCCCATTTCAGAGCATCGAACCACTGTTGTTCTGGTACTGCACTTTCAAATTTGTTCAAGAAGTCATCCACCGCTATTAACCCGTCATATGTAGGAAGATCCCTTGCCTCTGTTTTCATGCAACACAGTGATCTAACCATCATGTTGCAATGAAGCATTGTTGCTTCATGCAGCCGATTCTGCTAGCGCTCTATTTCTTCATCTGAATCCAAAGTGCAGGAGCTTTCGTGCTCCCATGATATCCTTTCATCTGTAGTCAGATTCACCCAATCATGTTCTCGTGTAATTATCTTGTAGATGCAATCGAGACCATCATCACTATCATCGTCGTGCACCGGTTCAATGTATTGTGCTCCTTTGGCTGGATCTAGCGATACTACTACGCGTAGTGACTTTTTCTCAAAAATCATTTTGCACTTATTTAGGTTTATGACTCCATTCATATCGGTGGCCCATTCCATTCCTAGTAGCATACAATAGGGATTTGTGTTGTCGATAATCTCTATTACTTCAAAATCTGCCTACATGCACACCTTCAATATCCACCGTGACCCCTTGCAATCTTCCCATGGGCAAGATATTCTGTTGGTTCACCATTCGCAACTAAATAGGAGACCATTGTAGCACGGGTCTACCCATGTGTTCCCATGTTTGTTTCGATAGAACATTTGCATCCAATCGGAGATCCAGGATTACCTAATCCATTTCATATTCGCTGATTTACGCAGTCAAACTCATTTCCCTTCCTATGTGTAGTGCATCCTTTCCAAGTTTCTGTACCACGTGCAGTTCTCCTAACCCCATGCACCTAGTGATAAGTTCCTATAGTCTTTTTACTGCCTTGCTGTCGCGTAGCAGTTTCAAGGATGTCTCCAGAAATGTCGGGAGCATTGAAGGATCCATCTCTGGTTCCAGTGGATCCTTACTACCTGAAGTGGAGGCCTCTGTGAAGCTCTTCTTAGCTTCCATGAATGTCTCTGTCAGATGTTCTAAATCAAATTCGGGTTCCTTTCTAGGAGCCTTGCAAACCCACGCACTTTCTTCTGACTTCTTACCTTTATCATCGCCAGTGGTCATACCGCTTCTCAGAATCATGTTTACATTCGGGTCTTCTTCACACAGTTCAGACCTCATCATCTGCAAATTCTGAGTCGGAGGGGGCTGGAGTACCCCTTCTTCGCTCATCCTCACTATCAATGAAGAGCAGTCTTCTGCCTCATGATCAAATTGAGTACAGTACAAACATGATGTCCTTATCGGGTTTGTACAATTGCAGGTATAGTGTCATGACCCTCTGCGATTGTAACAAATTAGTTGTTTGTGACCCCTTCCTGGTCCCATTCCACCTCGACCTCATTTGCACCCCTGAAATCCAGTGCATGTCATTCTTGCATTTCGGTCAAGGGCTCACGTTTTGGTTTGCACCCTGTAGGCAGGAGTCTGATCCATCATTAGTTCGTAGCTTTTGCATGTGCGTTCATCATGGCCTACTGACTTGTAGAAATTATAGAACAATTTTTGGGATGTCTGCGTATACTTCTACAATAGATTACAATTATCCATAGTGTGTTTTCCTCCTATCTGAAAAATTGCGCACTACAGTGCAGGTGTCGTGTTCGTTCCTACTTGCACCTCAAGTCTTAACAGCATAAGCCCTCCTCCCGCCAATTAATTCGCGAACACTAGACAATTGTCCTTGTCATGCCCTTGGCCTTTGCATTTTATGCACCATACCTCCTCGTGCGCCTGTGGCTGAGGTGTTTTGTCCTGTTTCAAACTTTGCATCTTTAGACACAGATTTTGTAGTTGCACATGGATTTGTTGAACTCCCAGATCAGGGTCTTGTATAGGGGTCTCATGCAGTCTCATTTCCATCTCTAAAGCTTCGGCCTGGGTGGAAAGTTTCAGTTGTGACAACACCATCCTTAGATGCAGTGTTAGTGACGCTACAAACCATGTGCAGTGTTTTCCATCCATCAAAGTCATATTGGCTTCGTGATACCTTAAGCCTTTGGTCTAGATCCTAGGGGGTCTCACCTGGGAGCATCGCGATCTCCTTAAACCTGATAATTGATTGTGTCTCCAAATTTGGCCTACCGAATTCCCTATTCAGCACAGTCTAGATTTTTATGGTTCCCACATTTGGATGATCATTAGAATTCTTGATGTACTGTGTTAATGCGTGATCCTGCAGCACACTAACCAGGGTAGCCTTTTTGATATTGTCATCCACGACTCCTTGTGCTTCCCATACCACCCTTACTATGAACTAGAATTGGTTCAGATCTTCATTCCCTACTCCTCTGAATAGAAGGTAGTTTGATCAAAATTGCCATACGGAACTATGATGGTGGAGGAGGTGGGGTGGGTGGAGATGGAGGTGAGGGGGGTGAGACGGGTGGCGGTGTAGGTGGAGGTGGTAAGCGCAGAATTCGCCACCTTATCAAACTAACCGCGCTTCTCAGAGAAACTTTCGCAAGCTCTTCCTCACCTTACCGCGAGGGTGAAATTAAGGGATGGGTTTCTAATTCTTCACTATCTCCACCTTTGTAGATCTTCCCACTTCGCGTAGCCCCAAACATTAATTTATTCGCATAACCCACTTTTCACACAATAGCATCTTAATCCAAGTGTTCAAATATTTAATATACTTACCTCGTGGTCCTTTCAAGAAGCATCACTCCGCCTCACTATAGTTGACGGTTGTATCTACCGCAAACTTTGTGATAAATCCTCCTATAATTTGGTCGAGCCAATGGTCCACAACTCGCACCATCTTATTGTTAGCTTGTATGGACCTAACCTAGGTTCAGAGGTGATTTGGCCAAACAAATCCCAAAATGACCTACCCTTTCGGCAAAATTCTGCGGTGTGTAGACTAAGGTCTCACCCAAAGTAGGATGACAGGGTGTTGGGACCAGGTTTCCACACCCTAGGGATGTCTTAATGGTTTTTGGGAGGTTCACAATTCAACCCTTCGCACACGTTGCTTCGTGCAACTATCTGTCCCTTCCAACTGTGAAGATTCCTTCGCACATGTTATAGGACAAATTGACCTCCTAATCAACTCAGAGGAGAAAGACAAGATTACTGAAGCAACAATCACAATTGCAGGCCTAGAATACACACTAACGCTCTCCATACACTGACTGCCTGCTTTATAAAGCTTGTTTACAAGCATAAAGGAGCGTTAGTCACCCTGCTAACTCTTGTTGTTAGACAAGGGGGAACGTTAGTGAACTTAAGTGATGTCCAAAAGGTTATGCCAACGAATCTGCCCATAAATATCTAGATATTAAATCCCTAAATTTGGGCAATAAAAGCAAGGAAACTCCAAAAATCAAGATATTTGGAGAAATTCTATTCCGAGAATGAAGGAAAATGGGAAAAAGCTTGTAAACAAGGAAAGTTCATGGTTTTTTCCCAAATGAACTACAAGTGGAGTTTGGCAGCCCTAATTTGATTGTTATATAAGCAACGAGAGGGCCATTGCAAAGGGGTCAGAGCATTTAGAAGGATAGCCCATAGAGCTACTGTGAACTGTCATATTCTTGAAGGAGCTAGCTGAAAGAAGGAGAGAGAGAGAGGAAGAAGGGGTAAGGAAGGCTGATACAACGGGTTGTTGTAATCACTCTTCCATTCTGAATATAGGACTACAGTTGTGTTCCCTGCTCCAAAGTGTCGATGATATTGTGCATTTATTTGTTCATTTTGATGCTTGTTGTGTTGAGTACATAAGTTATATATTTATACATGTTTGTTATGGATTATTACATTAATTTTCAGAAGTATATGCTGTGATTGGTTTGCTTCTTTCTTTTGTGTAGGAATCATCTTGGAGCTGGTTAGGAGGAGTTCTTCTTACTGCACGGAGATCCCCAAGTGAATCTAGAAAGAACCAAAGGTGATCCTCTTTCCATATCCTGTCAATATATGTCTGATAGATGAACATGTGTGTAACAGGTAGCTTTTGCAAATAACCTTATGGTCTGTCGAAGGTCTCGGGAAGACTTTCGAGGGTAGTTTTGATCCCATGCATTTTACCCCATAGCAGAATTGGCGACTCCACGGGGGACTATACATCTAGTTCCCGGTTACTCGGACTCCTCTCAGATCTTCTCTTTCTTCTATAAGCTTTCCGCTTCTTCAAATCCTTTTCTAATCCACCATCTATCTTGTAGCATCCTACAAATTTGCATTCTCCTCAAAAACTAATCCTAAAAGCCCTCTTTTTAAGCTATTTCCCTCACTAACGCAGGCTGCTAGTCTACACAGAGCTTTATAAAGCTCTTTGACTATGCATAGGGAGCGTTAGTGGCCAAACTAAAGCTCTATTTACACATAGATAGAGCGTTAGTCTCCCATTTCCGTATTTTTCAAGAGATTTGTGAACCAAAATGGGGGGAAACTTGTCTTAGGGGCCAAAGAAAGATCTACAACAGTATCATGCTAACAAATTTGGTGTCTTAAAATTTATTTTTTAAGAAAATGTTTTAGTTTTTCTCTCATAAAAGTCATTTTTGTTGAAAGAAAGCTGGTAAACTGTATATCTCCTTCTGTCAAAATAGTTGTAGGCTACTTTTTTTTGGTTCAATAGTTGTTAGGGAATATTGAGAAAAGAAACTTTCGGTTATGCAAAGTGTTGAAAGGCTTTAGATACACTGACGAATTCATGAATACGTGAAATGATACTTGTGTAGAATAAGACTTGTTTGCATGAGAAATTGAATTTTTTTTTTCAAAGGATTGTTCTGCATGGTTTATTGAGTCGAGAGTCTCACCATATTCATACATCAACACCCCTACCGAAGACAAATAAGCAAGTACACTAAAATTTACATTAAAATCAATCAGTTACTCTTTTTTAGAGCAAACCAACATTAGCTAGATTAGGACCTTGGGATAAGCATGTGAGTCAACTGCCCAAGGATGAAAATCAAAACTAGTGTTGTTAACGAGTGAAAAATATTTTTGCACTCATATCACCAGGACCCCTCCACTCACAATGGAGCAAAATACGAGACAACATCGGATTGTGATTGAAGGTAGCCCGCCTTCTCTTACAACTCCTTTGGCATTCCGTGTATCAAGGGTCCCTTCGAGGATTTCGGAACTGAGTCGAGGACTCAAGTGTCCTACCCACAGAGCGTGTTATCTATGACTATGTCCCCAGTGGTAATGATCATGATTTGAGGTATCTCTAGTGGCCAAACCTTGTAGGTACTTACACAAGGTGACTGGGATGGGCTGTCCTACTACCTAAAACGGATGGACCTACTTTGTCTTTAGTTTTTGGGAGGGTGATCGTCTTCATGAGATTACTTGGCCCCTCAATTTGAGGTTCAGGTGAAGCTGAAAAGTAATTGTAACCGTACATTTGGCCATCCTTTTCTGTTACTCATTGAGAAACTGGGTTTCATCTCCAGTAATTGGTGTTTTTCCCGTGAGGTAATTTCCTTTGTTTGCTGCTTGACATATTTAGTGTATTTTTTCTTTTTTAGGCACCTAAGTGTTATCATTTTTTATACTTTAAAAGAATAACACATTAATATTTATTTGAGAAAACTTAACGGTCACTCAATTAGTCTCGTGGTATCTGTACTTCCTTCTTCAGTAGGTGGAACTTTCCCATCTATCCAATTGAGGACTCACGGGTTGTGGAATTCTAGAGACACTGTTGGTCTTCTACCACTTCCCCAGTCGATGGTCATCACAGCACTGGTAATGTGGAATCTCGCTATCCCATATGTCCCAGGTATGATAACTCACATAACACTCTCTATAAGTGGAACCCAGTAGATGCCAGGTTCCACTCCTATGGTGCCACAATGCATACCTTTGACTAGTGCCACATATAGTGCTCCATATAACACTCAATGCAGCACTATGGGCATAGTTCCTGTTTACCAACAATAAGTTTGGCCACCAATGTACAGTTCCAAGCCCCAGATTCAGCTATCTAGGGGGGTTCCCAATATGCACATGATGGTGGGGAATGTCACAGTTCCCCCTCCATTCTCAGGCACACCTGGACAATCGCTTATTGACATGAGTGTTCCCTCTATCAATCAAAGCCATATGGTTAGTTCTATGTTGGTTGGGAATCCACAAGGGACTCCCAACCAATCCATGGGGGCACCCTACTCATAGACTCAAATGAGTCAAGGGGGAACCACTTATACTCGGGGCAATTTCATACCCCAATATCAAAATCCTCATGGAAATTCACTCTACAACACCGTACCACAAAGCAACTACTACACCATGCAATCCATGTACACTATGGGGAACCAAACGATGGGAGAAGCACAGAGCTCCTCAAGTCATCCATCATCACCATGGTCCGAGTCGGGGGCACCCAACAATTTACCTTTTTTGGAAACGTTGGATATTCCTGACTTATACAAATTGACAAATGATCCCATCTACCACAACTTACAATTGCCGCCAATCCCACATAAAATACCGATAGACATTCCTAAGTTCGGCGGAAAACAGGGGGAGGATTCAGGCACTCATTTCACCACCTACCATCTCTGGCGTGTTTCTAACTCTATGTTGGATGACAATGTCCGGTTACATCTTTTTCCCTCATCCTCACTGGCAATGCTACAAAGTGGTATATTGAGTTATCACGTGTGTCAGTGAATACCTTTGATGCTTTAGCGATGGAGTTCCTAAAGCACTTTCAGTTACCTATCCGTTATGAGACAGGGACAGAGCTCCTTACTTCTTTTCATTAGGATACCGCCACCCACATCTCTGACCATATACATGAATGGAGACATAGGCATAGGTTAGTCAAAGCTCCCCTCCCAGACTTTCTCTTAACGGACTCGTTCTGCAGGTCGTTACTTATGCAAATCGCTAGAGATGTCGCTCTAGGTGGTGTTGTCACAGAAGACCAATCCATACATCGTGCCCAACACTTGGATTTGATATATTCACAGTCTGACACTCTTTATGACATAATCCTCAATGCTCATGGTAACCCCAATGCTTCCACTACCACCAAATCGACTGCTCTTCCTACCACTGTGATAAACTCTGTGCAGTCTACATAGAAATCCAGTAGTAAGAAAAAGAAGAAAAAGAAAAAGACCACTCCTTCTGAGGAGCAGTCAATAAAGTAGCCCAACTCAAAACAGAAGGTTGTTGCGCTTACTGCTGATGAAAAGGATACACCTGCCAGATTTCCTTGCAATCTTTGTGCTGAAGACCACAAAATATGGCATTTTCCACGGCTTCAGGAATGCACAGATTACCTTGCCAAAAGGGATACTAGTAAGACCCCCACTATCCTTGAATCATTTTCCCACTCAGTAGTAGCAAAATATTATTGCAAACCAACAAAAACACACGCGAGGGGGCAATGATGGTTCGCAATATCCTTTAGCTGGTGAAGGATCTTCTGCCATTTACACATTTGGAATGGCAGATCTCGCCACAAGAGCCAAATCTTTTGGAGCTCCTGTCGCTCTGGCAGTAGAACCATCCTCAGGTCAGAACCCATCACCGCCCAATGATTTGCATATCAAAAGGCCGATTGAGGACTTTGTAATTCAACCCCCCAAGGGGGCACTTCGACACAAAATGCACAATACATCTGCATGTGCCGCCCAACACTACAATATTGTAGAGGATTTGGCGCAAGCATCGTCGGCTATGTCAATGCTTGAAGTATTACAAAAATGCCCCAGCCAACAGAAATATTTTCTTTCAACTATCATAGGTATTGACCCTATGGATTCCACGTTTGCTATTTTCTACATGGACAAGTGTAAACCTCCCCTTTCCCACCAGCTTGCATTTCAGGTGCATATCACTTCAAAAGGTAAAGGTATACACCAAACTGTAATCGACGAAGGTGCTTCAACCTACGTCATGTCGGCTTCATGTTGGCTTGCCCTGGGTTCCCCAACCCTATCCCTGCCATCGAACTCCCTTAAAGCTTTTTACGGCCACACCTTTGTGCCAAAAGGATACTTAGCCAGTTTTCCCATCACTTTGGCTAGGAAAACAGTAATGGTGAATGTAGAAGTCGTATATAGAAAGCTCGACTATAATCTCTTGCTAGGTCACAGTTGGACATATGCCATGATGGCCATCATATATACTATCTTTCACATCATCCAATTTCCATTGGATGGAAAGGTTATTACAGTAGATCAGTTGTCTTTCTACACCCCTGATTATTCACCATTACCAAGTGGCTCCATACCCCTAGTAGGAGGTGGAGCTAACTCTTATGTCAGTTTAGGTACCGGCCTATTGAAGGCTTCTTCCCTCATGGGTTGTTTCCCTCTTCAGCCGTCTAAGGTTTCACATATGGTCAATATGCTTTCATCTATTCCTCATGAACAGACCGATCCATGGATCCTACCAGCTCCTTCAGACATTGACACATACAGAGTACAACTGTTATTGTCACCAGCTGAATTGGCCTGTGAAGCCATTCAAATTGCATTCGAATCTTCGGTCACTTTGATTTTGGCCAATGGTACCACTACCCCTCCCATAACTACTCTTTCTTTCGATCCACTAATCAAGTCCTACCAAGGGATGAAGCTATTAGAGAGATCACGAGGTTAGAAGAGCGATCTTGGGAGGATTCACACCATCATGTTTTGATATCTAATTTGGACATGATGCCTCTTCAAATCCTGTCACCTGACACACATGAGATCGTTACCTCACTGTATATGACTATCCAACTTTTTGACTCGAAAAGAAACAGGGGAAATATTTCCCAAACATTGCTCCCCAATATTTCTGTCATGACAGGCATCGTGGAAAACATACAAAGTAGAGAAAATCACAATCCTGAGGAAATTGTGAGCTTCACCTACTCATTTAGGGACTTCCGTGATGTTTTTCCTTGGTCTTATGAGGAAATGCATGGCATAGACCCTTATAATGTCAAGTATGAGATCGAGAAAGATCGAGCATTCTTATTATGGTATTTTTCTTGCTCGTTAATCCAAAAAAACTCAAGTCTTCTTCTTTGGGCTCGTTAAACTACTACAAAGACAAATAGAGCATTGTTAGGGATATTTTATTGCTCTTTAAAAAATACAAACATCCCTGAGTTTTTGTCGTTGCACTCATTAAAGCTATGCAACAATGGATAGAACACTGTTAGGGATATTTTATTGCTCTTTAAAAAATACAAAGATCCCCAAGTTTTTGTCATTGCGCTCATTAAATCTATGCAACGATGGATAGAGCACTGTTAGGGATATTTTATTGCTCTTTAAAAAATACAAACATCCCTGATTTTTCATCGTTAAGCTCGTTAAAATCTATCTAACTATGGTAGAGCACTTTTGGAGACATTTTATTTCTCTTTAAAAAAATACAAACATCTTCGAGTTTTTGTAGTAGGACTCATTAAACATCCATACCACAATCCATAAAGCACTTTTTTGGGATATTTTATTGCTCTTTAAACAATATAAACATCCCCAAGTTTTTCATCATTTTGCATTCGTTAAATATATGCAAATGATGCTCTGAGCACCTCTTTTTTGATCTTGTTCCAGCTCATAAACTAAGAAAGACCAACGAAGCATCCTTTTTAGGCACTTTTCTCTCACACTTTAAATTGAAAAAATCTCGAGCTGTGTCTTGTTGCTCACTAAACATGAGAAATATGACTTGAGCATTCTTTCAGGTACTTTTTTCTTGCTCTTTAAAAAATGAAAAATCTCGAGTTCTTGTTACTGAGCTTGTTAAGGTATCACGACAAAACACGAGTTTAGTACGTCTCCTCGTACTCGTAACAAAATGAGCTCGACATCTATTGGAAAAAGGTTTCTCTTTATCTGGGTTCAATAGATTAAAATACGGAAAAGTAACTGATACGGGTATACTATTAACCTTTTGTCACACCCGGTTAACAACTATGACAAAGGGACTACCATGGAGTCTCTCTTTACAATATTTTCAGACTCTCTAAATATGAAAAGACCACTGAGTTGTCTAGTCTGGACTCTTTAAGTACACAGATAAGATATAGAGTCGTTCTTTTTATGAGACTTTTCAGACTCTTAAAATATGAAAAAATCAACGAGTTTACCTGTCTAGACTCATTAAACTGATGAGATAGGGCAAAGAGTCGTTATTTTTGCAATCCTTTTCAGACTCTCTAAAAATGAAAAGATCGATGAGTTTACTCCTCTGGGCTCATTAAAAAATCAAATGGGCAAAGTAGACAATACAACTGTATCTTGTATCCGGAAACGTGATTTGGCAGCATTTGTTCCCTTGAACATGGCACTCCCTCAGAAAAAATGTCATTTTGATAGCCTCTTAGTATGAACCCTACCAATCTATGAGTTCTTAGTCTATATACCTTGATGTAATTGCATCTCTGTAGCTTAAACACTTTGTAGTGCTCATGAGTCTAATGTTGTCTGGTTAAAACCGTTGTCGTGCCTTTTATTGTTCAAGGGTTCCCATTTGTTTCCTCTATCAACCAATCCTACATATCCTTTCATCATGCCCTCCAGTTTTTAGACCCAAAATCTCAAAATATTCTTCAAAGAACTAATTCATCCTTGTTTGGTTTCATGTTGACTGATGTAGGATGCATCATTGCTTACCTTTCAACAGGTTTCTTCCTATTGACTTTAACACTCTATCTAGGAAGATAACCAGAAACACATTCAGTGCCTTGGTGCTTGTAGACATTAGTGGCAGGTTACCTTGTGTTTGATCACAGGTTTTCATTATTGGCTCCTAGTTAAGCGATTCTATGAGTGTTCAATGACAAAAATCTTTCACACTCGTTAGTTTGCACTATGCATCTTGGAGACCATCACCATTATCGGTGGCCTACCTTGCATCTGTTAACAGTCTCCACTATTGGATGGTAATCAGATGATTTCGTGCATGTTCAACGTCAACTCATATTATCACATGTACCGATCTATGTTGTTCAGTGAAGCGGGAATCAAGACCTTGGGTAGAGGCTTGCATCATTTAGCCTTGTTTCCTCTCCCAAGCTACGATATTGTTCTTTTGAGACAGTTATTTCAGGATTATCTATTACGACACTGGATCTGCCCTGTGCCATATTGGTGGCCAACATTGTTATATCTTTGAGGAGAAAGTTACTCTGACATAGCTACTGAGCATGGGAATGCCCAACTTAGGACATGATTTTAGCAGTTTATATATATGTATCTTTGTTGTATCAGGTTTTCCTTGCCGCTCAAAACTTCTCTCTCTCTCCACAAAGATTTTGATAGCAAATTACAGTGTTTTTTCATAAAGTATTTCAGCCATCGTCTCTGCCTCTGATCTCTTACTTTAGGGGGCATCTGTTATACGACAAATTGACCTCCTAATAAACTCAGAGGAGAAAGAAAAGATGACTGAAGCAGTGATCACAATTGCAGGCTCAGAATCCACACTAATGCTCTCCATACATTGACTGCATGCTTTATAAAGCTTGTTTACAAGTATAAAGGAGTGTTAGTCACCCTGCTAACTCGTGTTGTTAGACTAGGGGGATCATTAGTGAACTTAAGTGATGTCCAAAAGGTTATGCCAAAGAATCTGCCCATAAATATCTAGATATTAAATCCCTAAATTTGTGCGAGAAAAGCAAGGAAACTCCAAAAATCAAGATATTTGGAGAAATTCTATTTTGAGAATGAAGGCAAATGAGAAAAATCTTGTAAACAAGGCAGGTTCATGGTTTTTGCCCAAATGAACTACAGGTGGAGTTTGGCAGCCCTAATTCGATTGTTATATAAGCAACGAGAGGGCCATTGCAAAGGGATTAGAGCATTTGGAAGGATAGCCCATAGAGTTGTTGTGAACTGTCATATTCTTGAAGGAGTTAGCTGAAAGAAGGAGAGAGAGAGAGGAAGAAGGGGTAAGGAAGGATGATACAATGGTTTGTTGTAGTCACTCTTCCATTCTAAATATAGGACTACGGTTGTGTTCCCTAATCCAAAGTTTCGGTGATATTGTGCATTTATTTGTTCATTCTGATGCTTGTTGTGTTGAGTAGATAAGTTATACATTTATACATGTTTGTTACAGATTCTTACATTAATTGTCAAAATTATATGCGGTGATTGGTTTGCTTCATTATTTTGTGCAGGAATTGTCTTGGAGCTAGTTAGGAGGAGTTCTTCTTACTGCATGGAGATCCTCGAGCGAATCTAGAAAGAACCAAATGTGATCCTCTTTCCATATCCTGTCAATATATGTTTGATAGATGAACATGTGTGTAATAGGTAGCTTTTGCAGATAGCCTAACGGTCTAATGTCCCGAGAAGACTTTTGAGATTATTTTTCATCCTGTGCATTTTACCTCATAGCAATGCATCTCTGTCTATAGCGTGAAGGAATTATTACCCTAATTCCTTATACTTGTTGCATCATAATTATAGTACTTAACTTATCTGTGTGAGCCCAGTATTCTTATTTATCATTCAACATTCATATAAGTGTGTGCAATCATCAAATAATATAAATGCATAAAAGTAAGAGGAAACCCAGATACACAGTATTTAGAATCAACCTTGTCTTTATTAATCTTCAATCCCAATTACAAACCCGATACTGCCTTGCGCACTCAGCTGCAGGGGTCTACACACTCAACTGCAGACTCTACTAGGCCTCTGTGCACTCAACTGCAGAGCCTCTTCTTACCACTACGACCCAATATACTTTGAATCCTACTCCGAGATCAAACCATTCCTTCTCTTCTCTTTCTAATTCACTATCTTTACAACTTAGAGCCTTGCTCTATTTATACGTTCCCATGGTCCGCAGACCATGGGTAGGCTAACATTACATCATATTATTTTACATAACTTAGGGTAGACTACCCTATGACTCAATCACATGTTTCATGCTCTGCGCCCTTACTTCGCGGAGCCTTTACAATATACTTGACCAAAACTTGGGCTTTGAGCCCCAAAAATATGTTGCAAGGGATTCGATGCCCAATAGGCCCCCAACACGATCATGGTGACTCGTCCCGAGTCACTCTGCCGATGCGATGATCTTGGCACGGAGTCCATCTAGCAGGTCCTGCACTGCTCGGAGGTCTGTGATGCACTGTTCTGTTGTTTGTTGTATCTGTTGCATGCATTGCTATGAAGCTTCCTTAGCAGGGTTACATACCTGCCTAAGCACGTACATTCCTTACATCTGTGTGAGCTTTCCTTCAATATTCGTCGTGATCATGAAAGCTTTGTCAATCCATGGTTGGATGCGCAATTTAAGTATTGCTTCCTTTTGTCGTGCGGCGTCCACCTGCTCCTTCAGTGCCCTTGCTTGTTGCATTTTCACAAGTCATTGAGTGAGGATGACTGTCTTCACAATCCCTCGGACACTGTCATACTTCTCCTACAGCTCATGCGCCTTTGTTTCCAGGTGTTGTATGTTGGGATCCTCCTGCAATAATGTAAGAGTGGAAAGCACTTGATCCAGCATACAAGTACAGTCTTGTACCACCCATCCTATTTCTTCCACCCCCGTTTGGATAGCATGGGCACAATTCTCTCTGACTTCTAGGGGTGTGTATGGTTGTGCCTTCAACCACAGCTCGGTGATCTGTAGATTCAGGTCCAACCAAACCTTCACTGTTTTGGCCTTGGCCTCGCGGACTCCAATCACCAATCGGTGGATCCGCTCTGCTACTCGTAGATCTGCTAGGATGACCAATTCCAGGACATTTCTACAAGCATTGTCTACTACTTGCTCCAGTCCTTGAGTCTGCGCAACCAGTTCATCACACTTCTTACTAAGCTATTCCATATTGGTCTTTTGTTTTCACAATACCTGTAGCATGCAACCTTCTTTGGCGTGGAGCTCGGCTGTGACCCCATCCTGTAACTGGTACAGGGTTTCTCACGAAAGGGAAACTAAGTTTAAGCCCAATCGCTTAATCATGCTCACCGTAGCTTGTTCAACTTTGTTTGCTACTGCTAACGCTCCCTCGGGGGACATGAAAGTGTTGGTCATTTAGGTGTGCAGCATCTATTCCACCTCTGATGTACCTTCTGTGACATATGGGGCCATCATTCCTATTTGTTGGGTTTGCACCTGTAGTTCTTGTAACTGAACTCTTAGCACCCCCAACACAGTGTTCTACTCCAACATCACCTCTTAGAGCGTGTCCTTAGTGACATCGCGAATCATTTCACCAATGTGAAAAATATCACCTTCGGTAAGCATGATCGGGTCGATGGACATCTTCGATGCCTTAATATTCTTTCTTGGGACTAGTCTCTCAGGGACACATGGTCGTTTCAACTATTGTGAGGTGGTTTTTGGGTCTGTGCATTCTTCAGTCAAGTTTATGTCCTCATCCCCTTTCCCTGTGGACATCTCATGGCACTCCTTGGACTCTTCTATTGGCGTTGTTGTTATGTCTGATGTCTGTGTTGTTGTTGCTGAACTAGTTGTCTTCTGCTGTGTGGTTGCCTCTACTGCTACTTTTTCCTGGCACCTCTTTTAGGCTAGCTACGCGATGTGTAACTTGGCATCCTCCTTCCTTTGTTAAGCTGCAACCTTTTCCATTTGTCCCAAATCTGAGGCATGCCACTCCGGAGGCCATGTTTCCAACACCGTAAAGATGGCGTCGTCAGTAGCAATGAAGAGGAGCTTCGTCCATTCCTTTGCCGGATCTTTCTGTGCCCATACATAAAGGTTGTGCATTTCCACTTTAAACTTTGCAAAGCTCTATAGGGTGGTGTACACTGTGGGAGACAACCGTGGTCTTCTATTGATCAACATTTGGATGCTCACCTCCATTAGCACCCAAAAAACCTTAGTTTTGTGAATCTGCTTTGCGTCCTTAGTGGCCCAAAGTGAAGCGTACTTCGTGGCCTCAGGTAGGTCCTGATCGATGTTCGAGAACTAGATATCTTTCGGTAGTTCACCCACTATCAGCAAGATGGATAAGAGCGACCACGTGTAGTGGAAGGTCTTACCCTGCTCTTGGGCCTTCTTGCAGTTTGTCAAAAACTCCTCACAGAGGAACTTAGCCCAGTTGAACTAGACCCCGTCTGTGCACTGTTTGACCAGTGCAACCACAGGCACTGGTACTTCATTGGCACGACACTTCCGCATTAATTTTCCAGCCAGGAGCTGGGTGGCTACACGCACCCCTTTGTCCTTGATACTCACGATTGCATAGCCTCACTTCTTCTTTTCGAGCTTGTATTTAGTTTCCATGGCTTCTGCGAAAGCCAAACCACTACTTTTGCCCACCATCATTGTGGGGTCCTTTCCCTTACAGGGAAGTTGAGAAATCCGGTGAATGAGGGTGGCCATGATGGGAATAGGCTCCTCCAGCCATAGATACCCATCATGCACTAGGCACAACAACTGCCTGATGACGAAAATGGTGATGGGAGCGCGGTGAAGGTGGGTTAACCATCGTAGATGAAGTAACCCAACCTTCTCCACACCGTGCAGCCATTTTTGTGGCTCCAACGTGACTACTGGACCCTCCAAATTTTGTTTCATGAAGCTCTCTATCGCTAGGTGTGGGAACTTCTCTCTATCCATGAGGTCCCAATCTTCGAATTTCAGGGTAGGCACCCAACCTAGGAGCAGACCTTCAAAAGTAATTTTGTCAGGTAGGAGTGAGGTTTGGAGTGCACTCTTCGTGGCCTCTAGGTCTTTGGGCACCGTAGCTTTCCCTTTTCGTAGAGGGACATACGCGGGTAACTTCACTGCGGAAGGCATTGGTGAGACATCCTCCTCCATGTCTTCTTGCTCCTCTATTTGATCAATTAGAGCCTATAATTCCTCCTCCTCTTTGTCTGATTCAATGGTGACGGCCTTGCCTTTTTCTTCCATTGATATCTTGCCAGACCATGGGTTTCTTGGGGACATGCAGACTGGTCCCATAGTCTATTTATCTTTCTTCAGCCATGGTGTCCGTGGTGATTTTAGAACTTCTGGTGCAACTGCCACATCTCTAGGCTCCTCATGGACCATATTGGGTTGCGCAGCCTCACCAATGGCATCTTCAACAAATCTCACACCTGGCTTGGTAGTAGTCATCGTGTTTGCACGGGATATGTTCTATCGCGTACTCAAAGATGGTAAGATTGCTCGACGCTCAATATTCTGCAACTGCTCAAATCTCAAACAACCAAGTGTTGTCTCGTGGCTAGTCCTTGGAGTTTTATAGCGTCTTTTGAATTTGAATTTGACCATTCCCCCCACTTCTGAGTCATTAATGCATTCTTGGCGGTAGATCATCCCAAATCTAGGTCTTAATTCGCATCTTAATTGCCCACCGTCCACTCCCTTTTTCCTTAAATTGGACATCTCGTCATGAATAGTGACACCAATGATCACTTCCCAGCCCACCCATGCGGTAGCACAACCCCCTATATGTGGGTGCAACCCTTGTGACATGTTGATCCTGCGCACAACCCCCTATATGCGGGCGCAACCCTTGTGACATGTTGATCCTGCGCACAACCCCCTTATCACACAGCGCCCATACAATCTCTTTTATAGTCCCACACTCTCTTTCAACTGACTAGAGCACTGAGACTATGCTCCCTATGGATAATTAGGTGGTCGCACCACCTCTGTGAGACTTCAACTCGCCTTCCAGTCTATTCCATTGCCACTCCTTAATTACCCTTGCAACAATCAGCGCCACGTGTTCTACCTTATGTGATGTGCTCCCTTGGTTACTACGGTTGGTAAGGTGCAGTCACAACCATGGTAGTAGAGTCATAAATTCTCAACGACAATATTCTAACGCAATAGTATGATTGTTCGTATCTTGTCTTGTCATCCTTGGTTTATCTACGAGACATGCTTGCATGATCTCATTTTCCAATTTTTTGATCTTAGTGTCCATCAACATGCTTTTCTTCCTCAATCATACCCGATCTTCTTTGATTTCATGAAGTCTAAGGTTCCCTCCCCGAATGGCTTCCTGAATCCTTATATGTTCATCCTTGCGTAGCTGTGTGATTCCTTTGTCCTATTCTTCGTGTACTGTCCCAACTGTGGGATCTATTATGTGTGGATTCCTTTCTTCCGAAATTTTGGTTTCGACTCTATTCCGCATCTTTGGAATCATCTCCATGCTCAGGTTTTTGCACATGGTCCTATAGGCCCATTGAATCGTCAGCATGCGCAGGACCCAATCCATTCATTTCACCCTGTGAACCTTGTTCAAGACTTTGCATACCCTATTGAGTGCTTCCATGTGGAAAATTTGTAGTGCATGTCACCTTTCCTGCTACTGCGATTTACTCCAACTTTCTATCCTGGGGTTGGGGTGCACTTGTGCAGGTTGTACAACATATGTTTGTACCCATCTAGAAAAGTGGGCGTGCAAGTTGTTCCGCCCTTACTGACTAAATTTCATTTGAAGCTGGGGTTTCCCAAAATGTAGGTGCATCATCCTTCTACGTCTGCACCAGTCCTCAAAATTTCCTTGATGCATACCCCACCATTGTGCGGGTGTTGCACGTAGTGCCCACTTCAGCGCATCAAACCGCTATTGTTCAAGTATTGCGCTTTCAAATTTTCTCATAAATTCATCCATCGTTGATAATCCATCATATGTAGGAAGCTCCCTTGCCTCTGTTGTCATGCAACGCAGTGATCTAATCATCATGTTCCAATTAAGCGTTGTTACTTCATGCAGTCGATTATGCCATCGCTCTACTTCTTCGTCTAAATCCGAAGTGCATGAGCTTTCGTGCTCCAATGTGATTCTCCCATCTACAGTCAGATTCACCCAATCCTGGTCTCACATAGTTATCTTGTAAATACAATCAAGATCATCATCACTATCATCGTTGCGCGCTGGTTCAGTGTAGCGTGCTCCTTCGGTTGGATCCAGTGGTACTACTACGCATAGTGACTTTTTCTCGAAGATCATTTTGTGTTTCTTCATATTTAAGAATCTGTTCATATCGGTGGCCCAAACTATTCCTAGTAGCATGGGATAGGGGTTACTATCATCGACAATCTCTATTACTTCAAAATATACCTGCACACTCGCACCCTCAATACCTACTATTACCCCTTGCAATCTTCTCATGTGCAAAATCTTCTGTTGGTCCACCATTTATAACTGAATAGGGGACCATTGTAACGTGGGTCTACCCATGCATTCCCATGTTTTCTTTGGTAATAAATTCACATTCGAACCCAGATCTAGGATTACCTGATCCATTTCATACTCACCAATCTACACAGTTAACCTCATTTCCCTTCCAATGCGCAATGCATGCTTCCCTAGTTTCCGGACCACATGCAGTTCTCCTGACCCCGTGCTCCCGGCGATCAGTTCTTGTAGTCCCTTAACTACTTTTCTGTCGCGTAGCAATTTCATGCATGTCTCTAGAAAGGTAGTGAGAATTGAACAATCCATTCCTGGTTTTAGTTGATCCTTACTACCTAAAGTGGAGGCCTTCATGAAGCTCTTCTTAGCTTCCATGAATGTTTCCTTTGCGTGTTCTAAGACAAACTTAGGTTCCTATGTAGGAGCCTTGTGAACCTGCGTACTTTCTTCTGGCTATTTCCCCTTATCATCTCCCATGGTAATACCATGTCTGAGCCTCATGTTTACATTTGGGTCTTCTTCGTGCTGCTCATACCTCATCATTTGTATATTTTGAGTCGAAGGGGGCTAGAATACCCCTTTTTCATGCATCCTTGTGATCAATGAAGGACAGTATTCTGTCTCATCATCAAATTGAGCACAATACAAACATTATATCCTTGTCAGGTTGGTACAATCATGGGCATAGTGCCCTGGCCCTCCACAATTGTAACAAATTAGTTGTCCGCGACCCCTTCCTAGTCCCATTCCACCTCATCCTTGACCACGCCCCTGAAATCCAGTGCATGCCATCCCCACATTTGGGTCGAGGGCTCGTGTTTTGTCCTGCACCCTATAGGCAGGGGTCTGATCTATCATCTGTTCGTAACTGCGGAAAGTGCATTCATCGTGACCTATCGACCTGCAAAAATTACAAAACAATTGTTGGGATGTCTATGTATACTTCTGCAACAAATGGCAATTATTCGTAGTGTGTTTCCCTTCTATCTGATAGATCATGCACCATAAAGCATTTGTCACGCTCGGTCTTGCCTATGTCTCTGGTCTCGATGGTATCGGCCCTCCTCCTACCAAGTAGTTTGCGAACACTGGACAGTGATCTTTGTCATGGCCTTGGCCTTTGCATTTTATCCACCATACTTCCTCGCGCACCTCTAGCTAAGGTGCCCTATCCTGTTTCAAACTCTACATTTCTAGACATAGATTCTGTAGCTATGCGTGGATTTGTTGGACTCCCAACCCAGGGTCTTGTATAGGGGTTTCATGTAATCTCATTTCCATTTCCAATGCTTTGGCCTAGGTGGAAAGTTTATTCTGTGACAGCGCCATCCTCAAGTGCGGTGTCAGAGATGCTACAAATCATGCGCGATGTTGTCCATCCGTCAATGTCATATTGGCTTCGAGAATCGTACTCTTTAGCTGTTGATCCAAATCCCAAGGGGTCTCACCCGGGAGCATCGCGGTCTCTTTAAACCAAAAGATTTATTGTGTTTCTGACTTTGGCTTGCTAAATTCCCTATTCAGCGCAGTCTGGATCTCTACAATTCCTGCGTTTGGGTGGTCATTAGAATGCTTGGTATACCATGTTAGTGCGCGATCCTGCAACATGCTTACCAGCGTGGATTTCTTAATATTGTCATCTGTGACACCCTGTTCTTCCCATACTGCTCTTACCACGAACCAGAATTGGTTCGGATCTTCATTCCCTACTCCTCTGAATATTGGTAGTTAGACCACGCTCGCCATACTGAACTGTGGGGGTCGCGGAGGTGGAGTGGGTGGAGATGGAGGTGTGGGGGGTGAAATGGGTGGCATTGTGGGTGGAGGTGGTAAATGTGGAATTCATTGTTTATCAAACTAACCGCACTTCTCGAAGAAACCTTTGCGAGCTCATCCTTACTCTCCCACGATGGTGAAATTAAAGGACTATTTTTTAATTCTTTGCTACTTTTGCTTTTGTATATCTTCCTGCTCCGCGTAGTCCCAACCATTAATTTATTCACATAACCCGCTTTTCACACAATAGCATCTTAATCCAAGTGTTCAAATATTTAATATAGTTACCTCATCATCCCTTGAGAAAACTTCGTTCTACCTCATTGTAGCTAACAGTTGTGTCTACTGCAAACTGAGTGATAAATCCTCCTATTATCCGGTTGAGCCAATGGTCCATAGCTCACGCGATCTTATCTTCTGAAGCTTCTAGTCTACGCACTAATTCCAGAGCCCACACTATTGGTTTGTCGAGCCTACACCTTCCTTGGCTACCTACTAACTTCGCGATCCACTCATACAGATCAAAAGGAAAGGATGCAAAGAAAATTTCGTGGATTTCCATATACAAGTAGCGCTCCAACCTTTATTCCTTAGATACTCGAAGAGTTCTATTTTCTTGTGTCACGAACTCATGAATCTTCTTGTCCAACCACTCTTCAATCTCTTTCTTTGTTGGGTTCCAGTGCCACGACATCAGACATCCGTTATGCAGATCCCGGTCCTAGCAATGGAACCATTTGTTGGCTTGTATGGGCCTGACCCAGGTTTGGAGGTGATTTAGCCAAACAAATCCCAAAAATACCAGCCCTTTCAGCAATAGTCTGTGGTGCGCGGACTGAGATCTCACCCGAGGTAGTATGGGAGGGTGCTGGAACCAGGTTTCTGCACCCTAGGGATGTCTTGATGGTTTTTGGGAGGTTCGTAGTTCAACCCTTCACACACATTGCTTCGCGTAGATATCTATCCCTTGCAACTGTGAAGCTACCTGAGCACAACTCTGTCTACAGTGCGAAGAAAGTATTACCTTGATTCCTTATACTTGCTGCATTATTATTATATTACTTAACTTATCTATGTGAGCCTAGTATTCTTATTTATCATTCAACATTCATATAAGTGTGCACAATCATCAAACAGTATAAATGCATAAAAGTAAGAGGAAACCCAGATACACAATATTTAGAATCAACATTGTCTTTATTAATCTTCAATCCCAATTACAGACTCAACACCACCCTGCTCCCTCAGCTGCAGGGGTCTGCGCACTCAACTGCGGACTCTAGTAAGCCGCTGCACACTCAGCTGTAGAGCCTCTTCCTACTATTACAACCAAATATACTTCAAATCCTACTCTAAGCTTGAACCATTCCTTATATTCTCTTTCTAATTCGCTATCTTTACAACTTAGAGCCTTGCTCTATTTATACATTCCCATGGTTTGCGGACCATGGTTAGGATGACATTACATCAAACTATTTTATGTAACTTAGGGCAGACTACCCTATCACTCAATCATATGTTTCATAATCTGCGCCCTTACTTCACGAATTATTTACAATATACTTGACCATAACTTGGGCTTTGAGCCCCAAAAACATGATGCGGGGGATTCGATGCCCAACACTTATCTCCTGATTCTTGTAGTCTACGCACTAATCCCAGAGTCCACACGATTGGTTTATCGAGCATATACCTTCCTTGATTGTCTGCTAGCTTCACAATCCACTCATACAGCTCAAAAGGAAATGATGCAAAGAAAATTTCATGGATTTTTGTATATAAGTAGCACTCCAACCACTATTCCTTAGATATACGTGAATTCCTTTTTTCTTAAGCTGCAAACTCATGAATCTTCTTGTCCAACCAATCTTCAATTTCTTTCTTTGTTGGATTCCAGCGACACGACATCAAAAATCCCTTATGCAGATCCTAATCTCGACAACGGAACCATTTGTTGGCTTTTATGGGCCTAACCCAGGTTCATAGGTGGTTTAGCCAAAAAAATCCTGGTACTACTAGCCCTTTTGGCAATAATATGCAAAGGACGGACTGATGTCTCACCCGTAGTAGTATGGGAGGGTGTTAGAACTAGGTTTCTGCACCCTAGAGATGTCTGATGGTTTTTAGTGATCCGCATATTAACCTTGTGCACACATCGCTACGCGTACCTATCAGTACCTCACAGACTGCAATGCTACCTTCGCGTAGTCCTGTTTGAGGCGTGATCCGTATTATTACCCAAGGCCTTACAGTTATCCCAATATTACCCGATTACTTAACTTATCTGTGCGAGCCCAATTTTACTTAACAGTGTTCAGTATTATAAGTGCGCGCGATAAACAAAATAGTATACATGCATAGAAAGTAATACAACAAGAAATACACAGTATTTGGAATCAACTTTCTCTTTCTTATTCCTCTTCTTGGGTTATAGAGTCAACTTTACCCTGCGCACTTAGTTGCAGGGGTCCGCGCACTTAGCTACAAACTCTACTAGGCCTCTGCACACTCAACTGCAGAGCCTCTTCCTACTACTATGACCCAAGACACTTAGACTTCTTCTCTATCCATTACTAGATCATTACATTAATCCATGTCCCAAAAATTGTCTTTACAGCTTAGAGCCTCACTCTATTTATACAATCCCATGGTCCGTGAACCATGGGTAGGCCAACATGACATTACAAAACTTAGGGTGAACAACCCTATGACTCAACATAGATTTCGTGCTTCGCACCCATAATTCATGGAATATTACAACATGATTTAACCAAAACTTGGGCCTTGAGCCTCAAAACATGTTGTGGGGGGATTCCATGCCCAACATCTCTCATTCTGCATGTGGAGATCCCTTTAGTTGGTTCTTTGTTGGGCACAACCCAACTTTGTCCAGTTTTGGTCAAAGACTCTACATTTTGACACACGGAGTGTGCGAAGTCTGTGAGGTTATATTTACCATGCAGTCTTTAGGTGCTTTAGGGTGGGTCGAAGTCCCTCATTTTGTAATGGGTATCAGGTTTTTAGTTCATTGATTTGTTGACTCCATGGTATGTGGACCATAATTTTTTTAGAAATATAATGTATTTAGGGACATGTAATTCTTTGTCAAAGATCATCATTAGATGACATCAGAGAGAGAGAAAAAGTGATCAAGTCTTTTGTTCTGTGTTTTGGGTCTTAAGGGAAGGCTACGCAACTAAGTGTGTGGATGCCTTGGAAGAGTCTGCAATTGCATGTGCAGACCATCTGTAGCTAGGTTCACAAGTTGAGACATTGTATGTACTGAAATATCTATATTAATAAAGAAGAAGAATTTTATGCGAAGTATTTTGTATCTATATATGTTATTTGTGTTCTATTTGTTCATGCAAAGTAATAGCAAGTAATTGGTATGTTAGAGCAATTTTTATTGTTTGTAATGTGTTTACATTAAAATGAATGTGACAAAGTCTGTAGTTAGAATACACTACACAGTAATGTTATGAATTTGAGAAGGGTGTTTAAAGTACAAAAAAGGGAAGATCAGAGTCATTTTGCATAGTCCCTCAAGGTTGCAGAACCCTAGTTCTGCAATCACCCATAGCCACCTCGGGTGAGACTTCGAGCCTCTTGTGAGTAGTTTCCAAAAGGGCTAGTGCTTAAGGGTTTTGTTGGTGTGAAGTACAAGAAAAACCTAGGTTAGGCCCAACCAAACCAACAAATGGTTAGGTTGCCCAACTTGGTCTAGTTTTGGTCATAGACTCCACATCTTGAGGATCAGAGTGTGAGGAGTTAAACGGCCATCTCGCGAAGTTAAATGGTCAGCTGATTCTAGGATGAGTGAATGGTAGTAGATTGAACGTATACAGGGATGAATCTTTCACTGGAGCTTTGCACTGAAGGAAGAAAGGAGAAGAGTCTTAGTGACACCTGCAGTTGAAAGTTGGCACTGGACTATAAACTACTCTGCAGAAGGGGACTTCACTGAAGAACGTTATTGCATGATATTCAGGGGTATGTCAAAGTCAGAAAGAACAGTGCAAAAGAAGAATTACTATGCGATATTCAAAATTATGTTGAAGTCCAAAAGAACTAAGATAAAGGGTAGATTAATACATGATTGTCGAAGATAATTGGAAAAATATGAGCAGAAATAGTTCAACAGTATAATGCCATCTACAATAGCATCGCAGCAAAGATCAAGGGCAATGTAGCTGAGTAACTCGGGATGAGTCACATGTGAGTGTTGGGGGACTTTTGGGTGTAGCCCAACTTGGTCCAGTTTTGGTCAAAGACTTTGCATTTTGGGGATCAAAGTGCACAAGGCCGCGAAGTTATATTTACCACGAAGTTTCTAGGGGCTTTGGGGAGGGTCGAAGCTACTCATTTTTTAATGGGTATCAGGGTTTTAGTTCATTGTTTTGTTAATTCCATGGCATGTGGAATATGGTTTTTGTAGCAATGTAATCTATTTAAGGACATTTAATGCTTTTTCAAAGATCATCATTAGATCACATCAAAGAGAGAGCACAAGTGATCAAGTCTTTTATTCTATGTTTTGGGTCTTAAGAGAAAGCTTCATAGCTAAGTGTGCAAAGGCCTTAGAAGAGTTTGCAGCTGAGTGCACATACCACCTGCATCTGCATGCGCAGGTTGAGAAGTTGTATGTACAAAAAGATATATCTTAATAAAGAAGAAGAAGTTTTGGAAAAGTCTTTTATATATGTATATGTTATTTGTGTTCTATCTATTTATGTGAAGTAGTTGCAAGTAATTGGTATGTTATCATAACTATTATGTGTTTATATTAAAACGAGTGTGACAAAGTATGTTGTTAGAATACACTACAGAGTAATGTTATGAATGTAAGAACGATGATTAAACTATAGAAAATTGAAGCTAACACCCACTCGCACAGTCCCTCAAGGTTACCGAAACCTGGTTCTACAATCACCCATAGCTGCCTCAGGTGAGACTTCGACCTGCTTGTGGGTCTTTGCTAAAAGGGTCGATGTCTGAGGGTTTTGGTGGTGTGAAGTATGAACTAAACCTGGGTCAAGCCCAACAGAGCCAACACTCTCTCTTGCTTCAACCTAGTTGTATCCTTTTCCAGCAACTTCTTAGCCTTACTGATTGTCATCATGCTCCTATTGAGCTCACTATACAACATCTCCCCAACTTACCTATGGAAATTTATCTTGTCTAGCAGGGGAAGGCTTGTTAAGTCTAGTGAAACATCCAAGGCTTTGAACTAAGAACCTGAAGGAAAAGAATATGTCATTTGGTGTTGTCATGAAAAATTCATTTGATTTCATTCTAAATCCACAGTAGCCAACATTCTGTTCTAATATGGAACTGGGTAATATTTCATGTTTTGTTGCATCTCCTCTCTCACCTTCTTATTTCTTTCTTCAATTGCCTTTCCAATAGGCTAGATTCACCCAATAATAGTTGTAGCTCCTTTTGCACCCAAAATAGATACCTCTGAAGAGGATGAGGCATCATCCTACGATGCATCCTCCAAGATCACTTGGAAACCCGGTTGATCTGGCCTTGTTTCCACTAGCCTTCTTTCAAGTTCCTCTTCTGCTCTCTCTTAAGTTTTTGCCTTTTTAGCTACATGTACATCCTCCATCTCTATATCTCTAGTTTGGTTCACAGTCCTCTTTTGCACTTTGTCCTTGTTTACTGGAGGCTCGGTCTCCATCTTGCTATCCATAGGGATAGATTATAAGTTGGGAAGGTATAATAATGATAAACTAATGTGAAATCAGTAAACTATTGGGGTTCTAGGGAAATAGGGTAAATCAAGGCCTTTTGAATCAACTCTAGGGTCACTTTGATAACTTTGGCCCCAGAGGAGGAAAAAAGAAATTATTTTTTTCAATGTAGGTTGTGTCCAACCAGGAGATGAATTCAGGAAAATGGTGCATAGAGGGTGTTATTTGGTAGTATAGGTCGGAGTCAACTACCCGGAATTGGTCCTACCCCTTGACATAGTTCCCTTACAGGTCAAAACAGAGGTTAACAAGGTGGTAGGCACAAGTAGGGTCAGCAATCGGTGCCTCTGTGTCCATGAGGGAGTCAATGCTAGAAGAGGTTTCGCCTCTCGGCCTTTGGGGCCTCGGGATCCACTTTATTCATTCTTGCAAGTATCTGAGCAATTTACAGGTGGAAAGGAGTAACAGGTTCCCTAGTTGTCATGGAGAAAGTCAAAAATGACGTTGGCAAGAGGTACTTAATCAAGTGAGCTTGAACGACATCTTCGACAAGGGACTGGTGGGAGATTAGCGCATCTAAGAAAAAAATTTGAAAATGGAGAGGCGAGAAGGATTTTATAAATGGAGTGATGGAAATGGTCAACTGACGTGGGGATGACATCATCGGAGGGACATGTGGTTGGGTGATATTTGATGGCAGGGACAAGTGGACAGGAGTGGGAGGGCAAGTGGAGTTACCATTATACATTTTAATCTGCACTCACTTGAAAATTTGTTCGTCAATTGGCCCACATGGCAAATGGTGCCCACTCCCACCATCCTCTGGCAGGTTAGATAGCAAGAGGTCGTACCCCGTGCTCCCATCCCCGGAATGAATCTAGACCGTTGGATCCAGATCTGAAGATTCATTCTGGGGGGGCTTGTTTGTCACTCGAGCAGGTTAACCCCCACACCCCCCCCCCACCACCACCCGAAATTATTCCAGGGGGTGGTCGGGCGGGAATGGGTAGCAATTCGCCCGGAAACCATTTGACATTTAATTGACGACATGTGCCTGCATAAAAATGCCCCTTTGCCCTGTTGTGTTTTCCCAAGAGGGGTCACATGAAAAGCTTTTGTTCTTTTATACCTTCAAATATATCTCTATGACTTGATATTGGGCCCCACTATTGATTTAACTATCTTTTGACTTAGGGGGCTTTACCAATGATTCAAAATTTTATTTAGAAGGCATTTTTGGATCTGAGCCCTGGCTCTGATCTATCAACTTCTTGAAAATGATGATGAAGGGTAAAAACAGGGTGCTCAAATTCCTTCTCTCAATGTTTCAAGTTCCAAATTGGCCAAATGGGTGATTGGTTGAGCTATTTGCATTCCTTTCTTGAATTGCATCATTCTCCTTTGAGAATTTTTCTCATCGCATTATTTATAGTGAGTGTAGCATATGGGGCGAGATTAACATTCATGTTTATGAGTGATCACATTTTTTTTGTTTGTTGGCTAGTGTCTTCCTTTAAGTAGTTTGAGTTGCTTCCATGATCATAGGCAACCTTTTCTTAAACTTGTGTGAAAGTTAATGTATCAAGTCATACCCTGCCCTATTTACATTAATGAATAAAAATTTTCACTTTAAAAGTACAAGGCATTTTAACAAGGTTGAACTCAATACACCAAGAGATATAAAGACAAAATAATTGATGATTTAACTTAGAAATCCAAGAATGTGAAAGAAATTTGAAACAGTTCCAGTTGACTTCATGAAAATTTGTTTCTATTGTTTCATCTTTTATTACTATTTGATGCATTTAGATCAATTTCTTTTTGCTAAGGACAAAACTGTGAAACAAAGTTTGCTTATCTTAGAACTGCAGAGACAAAATGGTTTGTCAAAAATATGGATGGAAATTTTCTTCTCCGAGAAGATAAATTTGTCTAATTTGAATATAGGATAAAACTATAAAACAAAGTTTTTTTATCTTACAAGTGAAGAGACAAAATGAACTAACAGTAGCATGGACACTACTTGTCTTCTCCTTCAAGGAGATATATTTGTCCAATTTGAATAAAGGTGTCTTTACTAATATTACATTTAGGAAATTGTAACATTATTACATCGTATTACGCAAAACACAACAGTTTTTTTGTTTCCTTTTCGCAATTGTAAAAATCAAAGCTTTCTTCCTCCTATTTTTAGTTTTGAATAAATAGTGTGAATCTTTAAAACTTAAAAAAAAAATTATAATAACAATTATTAATTCAAAATTCTAGTCAATAATTTTTTTTATAAATTCAAAATTTTATAAACAAGTGCCATGTGGTGGAAATGTGAAAAAACAAAACAGAAGCAATGGCATTGCCACCATGTGGCTATTGTCATATATTGTTTTGTACTTTATAAAAAAATTATCCAAGACTTCGCAATTTTTTATAACTTAGTAAATGAGTCACCAAGACTAAAAAGAGTTTTATTATTCAGTTAAAAATTCACCAAGATCTTACAAGATTTTATAATTTAGTGAAAGATTCACCATGATTTTACAAGATAATATAATCTGGTGAGATATTCGTCAAAAAAATTATATATACATATTATATTATTTATAAAATTTCCTTCCATTTTTCCTATGTATCATGGGGATTCGCCCATTTATTATACATATAAATTTAAGGGGGTTCTTAAATTTTTCTCTAGTACAAATAACACCGTTGAATATGAAGCGCTCATTTTGATGTTAAAGAAATCCATAGACATCAAGGTCAAGGTACTTAACGTAATTGGTGATTCAAAGATCATTATTCATTAGGTATGGAATACCTTCACCATGTTTCACGTAGTTTGAAAACTATCAAAAAGAGGTATGGCAACTCAATTCATTTTTTAAAGAAACTAATACTACTTATATTCCTAGAATTTGTAATGTTTCCACATATACATTGGCCAATGCAACTTCTAGAATGTCACCATTAAAAGATGGTTTTTCTATATAATTATTTATAATCCATCTGTAGCCAACAATGTAACTAATTTTTTCATGTTTAATGATGACCAACATATATTCCACTTCATGGCCAACGCAGATGTTTTTAAAGATGCATATTTTGAAGAAGATGAGCACAACAAAGATTTGTAGGAAGCAGCCCAAGTAACCAAGGGGAATACTATTCCCAAAGGCGTGGCATCTCTTGAGAAAATTTATGACCTGAAAAACTATTTTAGAGGACCAGCGGATTCAAAGACTCGGACCTCAATGTTGTCACATGAATAAGTCAATATGAGAACCAAAGAATATCTAAAGTTTGTGAATCTTGATACATATTATTTCCCTTAATAACAACAAGATTTTTTCAACTCTTCAAATAGTAACGATATTTATTTGTTTGTATGTATGATGTTCTAAAGACCCATGATACACACATCACTCAACATGCCATTCCTATCAGAGAAGGGGTAAAACTGTTTCAATAGAAAATCAGAAAATTTCAATCTAAGGATTGAACCCTTGATTCAAAAGAAATTAAGGAAATTATTGGATGCTTGGATCATTTTTAAAGTCCAACATTCTACATGGATTTCCAACTTGGTTCTTATTTCAAATAATATAGGTGATATATGTCAATGTGTTGATTTACGCAACCTCAACCGAGCTTCAGATAAAGACAATTACCTCATGCCATCAATGGAGTAGGTACTCCTAATAGTATCTGGGTCGAAAATGTTCTCACTATTAGATGGGTTTTCTAGATATAATCAGGTTCTAGTAGTAGAATCAAATCGATTAATTACCACTTTTGGGACAAAGTGGGGAACTTTTTCTTTCAATCACATGCCATTTAGAATTATCAATGTTGGCACTACATTTCAACGATCCATGGATATTGCTTTCCATGGATTGATCGGTTAAATTTCAGTAATCTACTTGGATGACGTAAATGTGTTTTCAAAGAAGATATGAGATAATATTCTTGATCTAAAGCATATTTTCGAGCAATGTTGCAAGTACGTGATTTCATTGAATTCGAAAAAGATCATCTTTGATCTGTCACGAGGAAATCTCTTAGGGCATATTATTGCAAAGAGTGGAATTAAGGTTTACCTGGAAAGAGTCAAATCTATTGCTCAAATCCCTTTTCCTATAAACAAGAAAGCATTACAACCTTTCTTAACGAAGATCAATTTCCTATGTAAGTTCATATTTGACTACACACAGATTATGAAACCATTACAGGAGATGATAAAGAAAGATGCTACATATAAATGGGATAAAAGGGAAAAAGATGCATTTTCCCAGATTGAGCAATCCATTGCTATTGATCCAGCCTTATATAGTCCATATTTTAGTAAATATTTCTTGTTATATACTTTTTATTTTGGCGCATCTATCATAGTCATCTTAATGCAAAAGGACAATCAAGAAAACAAATGGCCTATATCTTTCATGAGTGTTGTCTTACAATGATCATAACTGAATTAACCCACCATTGATAAGAAAGCATACACAATTTACAAGGTGGTTCATCATTTTAGGCCTTACCTACTAAAATCTCACATGATTATTTATGTGCCCCATTTAGTAGTTAGAAATATCTTTTTACAAAAAGAACTAGGTGAAAGGAGGGAAAAATGAATGTCTTGCTTGTAAGAAGATGATCTTAAATACAAGCCATTTCACACCATCAAAGGTCATGGCCTATGTTGGTTGTTGGCTTGTATGGGCCTAACCTAGGTTCAAAGGTGATTTAGCCACGAAAATCCCGGTACTAATGGTCCTTTCGACAACATTCTGTGGAGCGAGGACTGAGGTCTCACCCGAAGTAGTATGGGAGGGTGCTAGAACCAGGTTTCTACACCTTGGAGATGTCTGATGAGCTTCTGTCAGTCTGCGGTTTGAACCTGTGCGCACGTCACTACACGCTTCTATTAGTCCCTCGCAACCTGTGATGCTGCCTTCACGTAGCCCTACTCGGGGCGTGATCTGTATTATACCCCAGTTCCTTGTTATTTAATCTATTATTACCCAATTACTTAACTCATATGTGTAAGGCTTGTGATAATTAATAGTATATCCAGCAATCATATAAGTGCACATGATAAACAAAACAATATAAATGTAAAGAAGGCAATATAGAAGTAGAGGCACAGAAATTGGAATCGACTTCTCTTTATTATTCTTCGTTCAAGATCATAGACTCGACAACGCCCTACACACTTAGCTGCAGGGACCTGCGCACTTAGCTGCAGACTCTACTAGGCCTCTGCACACTCAACTGTAGAGCCTCTTCCTACTACTATGACCCAATACACTTAGACTCTTACTTTATGCTCCAACCATTCGTATTCATCTCTCCAATTCGCTATCTTTACAACTTAGAACCTTGCTCTATTTATACAATCCCATGGTCCACAGACCATGGGTAGGCCGACATGACATTAGATTACATTATGATACTTAGGGCGGACAGCCCTATGACTCAACCTATACTTCATCCTCCGTACCCACAATTCGCGGAGTCTTACAATACATTTGACCAAAACTTGGCCTTTGAGCCTCAAAACATGCTGGGGGGGATTCCATGCCTAACAAGCCCTGAACACAATCATCGTGACTCATCCTCGAGTCACTCAATCACTGCAGAGATCTTAGCACGGAGTCCCTCCAGCTAGTCCCGTATTGCTCGGAGGTCCACAACGCACTATTCTGCGGTTTTCTTGACCTATTGCATGCGCTCTTCTAATGCTTCTTTGTGAGGATCGAATCCCTGTCTTAGTGCGTAGAGCCCCTACATTTGTTCGAGCTTGCCCTTGATATCTACCATAATGGTGAAGGCCTCATCGATCCATGGTTGGACACGCACTTTGAGAAGTCCTGATTTCTGTCTTGCTGCATTTGCCTTCTCTTTCAGTGCCCTTGGTTGCTGCATCTTTGTGAGCCATTGAGTGAGGATGCCTATCTCTGCAGTTCCCCTTACACTATCGTACTGCTCCTGAAGCTCGCACACCTTTGTTTCCAAGTGTTGTATGTTGGGGTCTTAATGCAAGGATGTGAGGACTCCAAAGGCTTGGTCCAACATACTAGTACTGTCCTGCACTGCTCGTCCAATTTCTTCTAGTCCTATTTGAATAGCACTAATGCACTCCTCTCTATCTTTCATAGGAGTGGAAGGCGGCACCTTCAGCCACAACTCGACAATCTGGAGATTCAGCTCTAGCTGCACTCCCACTATTTCCTCGCGTGTGTTTTGGACTCCACTTTCCAAATAGTGGATCCACATTTTTTCTGGTAGGTCTGCAACAATGGACAACTCTGGGGCTCGTAGGCACGCTTCATCAACTGTCGACACTATCTGCTGGATCTGTGACACCAGTTCGTCACACTACAGGCTGAGTTGTTCGATGTTGATATTTTTCTCACTCATCAGCTGAATCGCAGGGCCCTCCTTGGCGTAGAGCTCTATTGTTATTCCATCCTGTAGTTGGTACAGTGTGCCTCGCAGAAGGGCAACCAAATTAAGGCCAAGTCCCTTGATCCTACCAATTGTGGCTCTATTGTTTTCATTCTCTACTACTAGCGCCCCTTATGGTAGCACTATGGTGTTGGCCATTTTTGCGTGTAGTAGTTTCTCTGATACTGATGTGCCTGCTGCGCCATAGGTGGCTATGATTCCTTTCTGTGGGGGCTGCATCTATAGTTCCTGTAGCTCGACCCTTAGGGTCCCCAACACAATTTGCTACTCTGACATGGCTTCTTGGAGTGTTTCCTTGGTGGCCTTGTGAACCGTGTTGCTGATGTCATAGAGGTTTCCTTCTGTTAACGTGATCAGGTCGAAGCCCAATTTGGAGGCCTTGACGTTTTTCCTTGGACCGATCTCTTTGTGACACGCGGCCTTTTCAGCTGGGTAGAAGTTGTGCCTGCATCCACGCCTTCTCTGTAAGGTCTGTGTCCTCTGCCTCCTATCCTGTAGACAATTCCTAGCCCTCCTCTTGCTATGTTGTTGTGGCCCCCGTTGTCTACGCTACTTCGATGGCCTTTGCCTGCTCTGTGGCTACCTTTGTTGCCTCGCGGATTGCCCTTACTTCTGCTGTCGCTTTTTCATTTCACCTCTTTACGACCTCATCCTTTCTTCTTTATGCTATTGTACTATCTAGTTCCACCAAATCCGGGGCGTGCCACTTGGGAGGCCATGACTCTCAAACTGTAAAAATTGCATCATCAATGGTGATGAAGGGGAGCTTCATCCACTACTATGTCGGATCCTTTCGTGCCTTGATGTAGATGTTGTGCATGTCTAGCTTGAAGTCTACAAAGCTCCGCAGACTGTTGTAAACTGTGGGGGACAAGCATGGCCTCCTATTAATCCACATCCAGATGCTCACCTCCATGAGCACCCTGAAGCTTTTTGTCTCATGAATCTGCTTCACATCCCTGGTAGCCCAGAGCGACACGTAATTTGTGGCCTCTGGTAAGTCTTGTTCAATGCTTGGGAACTAACTGTCCTTTGGAGTTCTCCCGCTACCAGTAGATTCGATAAGAGAAACCACGCGTAGTGGAAGGTCTTACCCTGCTCTTGGGCTTCCTTGTAGTTAGTCAAGAATTCCTTGCAGAGGAACTCGGCCGAGTCGAATTGGAACCCCTCTATGCATTGTTTGGCCAATGCAACTACCAGCGCTAGTACCTCATCACTGCAGCATTTTCTCATTACCTTCTCGGCCAAGATTTGGGTGGCTACGCACACCCCTTTATCTTTGATGCTACTGTTAGTGTAACCCCTCTTTTACTTCTCGAGCTTGTATTTTTTCTTCATGGCTTCCATGAGAGCCAAATCGTTTCTTTTTCCTACTATTGTCGCAGGGTCCTTTCCCTTATAGGGAAGTCGAGAAATTCTATGGATGAGATCCACTGTGATGGGAATAGGCTCCTCCAGCCATAAGTACCCATCGTGCACCAGGTAAAGCAGTTTCCTGATGATGAAAATAGTGATGGGTGTGCGGTGAAATTGTGGAATCCACATCAGATGAAGCAATCCGGCCTTCTCCATACCGCACAATGATTTTCACGGCTCTAATGTTTTGACTGGACCCTCCGTGCTATGCTTCATGAGGCTCTCTATCTCTAAGTGTGGGAACTTCTCGCTATCCACGAGGTCCCAATCTTCAAACTTCATTGTAGGCAGGTGGCCCAGGCGCAAGCCCTAAAACAAAATTCCATCAGGGAGGAGCGGGGTCTGGAGTGCGCTCTTGGTGGCATCCAGATCCTTTGGTATCTTAGTTTTCCCTTTTTGTGGAGGGACATACTCAGGAAATTTCGATATAGAGCGCAACAGCTAGATATCCTTTTCCATGTCCTCTGCTTCCTCTATCTCATCGACAAGAGCCTGTAGGTCCTTCTCCTTGTCATCTGTCTCAATGGTGATAGCCTTGCCCTTTTCTTCCATTGAGAGCTTACCAAACCACAGATTCCACAAGGACATGTGGACTGGTCTCGCTGCCTATTTATCTTTTTTCGGCCTTGGAGTCCCAGGTGATTTTGGGATTTCTGGCACATCCCCAGCATCTTTCGAGACATTGTGTACTGTGGGGTTCTATGCAACCTCGTCGACAATTATTTCTACAAAGCCCAAACCTCTCCTGGTAATCATCATCTTGTTTGAACAGTATGTGGTCGTTCATAAACTTCAGGGCTCAAATATCGCTCGGTGTTAAACACTCTAGGCTCTAATCAACTGCTCAAATCTCGAGTGAACAAGTGTTGTCTCGTGGCTAGCCCCTCGAATTTTATAGAACCTTATGAATTCAAATTTGACCGTTCCGCCCAATTCTGGGCCATCAATTCTTTCTTGGTGGTACATTGTCCCAAATCTTGCCCTTAATTTATGTCTGAAATGCCCACCCCCTGCTCCCTTTTGCCTTAAATCAGACATCCCGTCATGAGAAGTGACACCAACGGTCACTTCCCGTCTACCCACACAGTAGTGCAGCCCCCCATGCATAGGCATGAACCTTATGACATGTTGATTCTGCGTGCATCTCCCTTATCACACAAGTCCCAAATAAACTCTTTTATAGTCCTGCTCTCTCTTTCAACTACCTAGAGTGCTGAGATTATGCTCCCTATGACTAGCCAGGTGGTCGCACCACTTGTGCGAGACTTCAACCTATCTTCCAATATAATCTGTAGAAACTCCTCGATTTCCCTCGTGATAGCCAGCATCACACATTCTATCGTATGTAGTGCACTCCCCTAGTTACTGCATTTTGTGAGGTGCCTTCATAGCCATGGCAACAAGGTCATAAATTCCCAGTGACAATGTTCTAATCCAATGGTATGATCATCCGCACCTTGTCTTTTCATCCTTGGTTTATCAACGAGACATGCTTGCTTGATCTCATTTTCTAGCCTCTTGATCTCGGTGTCCATCAAAATTCTTTTCTTCCTCAACCATACCTTGTCTTTTTCGAGGTTGCGAAATCTAGGGTTCCCTCACTGAGTGGCTTCCTGAATATTTATGTGTTCAACCTTGCATAGCTATGTGATTTCTTCGTCCTGCTCTTTGTGCACTGTCACAACTATGGGAGCTATTATTCTCTTCATAAATTACAGTCTCTACTCTGTTCCACACCTTTAGAATTGTTTCTGCAGTCAGGGTTTTGCACATGGTCCTATAGGCCCATTGAACCACTAGCACACATAGGTCCCAATCAATTTATCTCGCCTGGTGAACCTTGTTCAGTACTTCGCACACCCTACTGAATGCCTCTCCATGGATAATTGGTAGCGCGTGTTGCCTTTCCTGCTACTGTAGTTTGTTCCGATTCTCTATTTTGGGAGTGGTGTGTGCTTGTGCGGGTTGTACAACATATGTCTGTACCCATCGAGAAAGGTGGGCGTGAAAGTTGTTCCGCCCCTACTAACTAGCTCGAGTTTTGAGCTGGGGTTTTTCAAAGCATAGGCACATCATCCTTATGCATCCACACCAGTCCTCAAAACTTCCTTTATGCGTACCCAACCACCATGCGGGCATCGCCCAAAGTGCCCACTTTAGAGCATCGAACCGCTGTTGTTCTGGTACTGCAATTTCAAATTTGCTCAAAAATTCATCCACCACTATCAATCCATCATATGTCAGTAGCTCCCTTGCCTCTGTTGTCACACAACATAGTGTTCTAACCATCGTGTTGCAATTAATTGTTGTTACTTCATGCAACTGATTCTTCCATCGCTCTACTTCTTCATTTGAAACTGAAGTGCAGGAGCTTTCGCGCTCCCACGAAATTCTTCCATCTGTAGTCAGATTCACCCAATCCTATTCTCATGCAGTTATATTGTAAATATAATCAAGATATTCATCACTATCATCATTGTGCCCCGGTTCAGTGTATCGCGCTCCTTCGGCTAGATCTAGCAGTATTACTACGCGTAGTGACTTTTTCTTAAAGATCATTTTGCGCTTCTTCAGATTTATGGCCTGTTCATATCATTGGCCCAGTCTATTCCTAATAGTGCGGGATAGGGATTATTGTCATCGACAATCTCTATCACTTCAAAATCTGCCTATGTGCTCGCACCTTCAATATCTATTATTACCCCTTGCAATCTTCCCATGGGAAAAATCTTCCATTGGTTCACCATTCGTAACTGAATAGGAGACCACTATAGCGTGGGTCTGCCCATGCATTCCCATGTTTGTTTTAGTAGTACATTCACATCGGATCGTAGATCTAGGATTACCTGATCCATTTCATACTCACTAATTTGCACAGTCAACCTCATTTCCTTTCTTGTGCACAATTCATGTTTTCCAAGTTTCCAGACCAAGCACGGTTCTCCAGACCCGACGCACCTAGTGATAAGTTCCTGTAGTCCTTTGATTGCCTTATTTTCATGCAGCAGTTTCATTTATGTCTCCAGAAAGGTATTGAGCCTCCATCCCTGGTTCTAATTGATCCTTACTACCTAAAGCAGAGGCCTCCGTGAAGCTCTTCTTAGCTTCCATGAATGTCTCCTTCGTGTGTTCTAAATTAGATTCTGGTTCCTTTGTAGGAGCCTTATGAACCCACACACTTTCTTCTGGCTGCTTCCCTTTATCATCGCCTATGGTCATATCGCTCCTAAGCATCATGTTTACATTTGGGTCTTCTTCGCGTGGCTCATACCTCATCATCTGCAACTTCTGAATTGGAGGGGGCTGGAGTACCCTTTTTTCACGCATCCTCACTATCAACGAAGGGCAGTCTTCTGCCTCATGATCAAACTGAGTATTATACAAACATGATGTCCTTTTTGGGTTTGTACAATCGTAGGCATAGTACCCTAGCCCTCTGCAATTGTAACAAATTAGTTGTCTGCCACCCCTTCCTAGTCCCATTCCGCCTCGAACTCAATCGTGCCCCTAAAATCTAGCATGCGCCATTCCTGCATTTGGGTCGAGGGCTCACATTTAGGTCTACACCCTGTAGGCAAGAGTTTGATCCATCATTAGTTCTTAGCTTCTGCAGGTACATTTATCATGGCCTACTAACCTGAAGAAATTACAAAACAATTGTTCGGACGTCTGCTTATGTTTTTGCAATAGATGACAATTATCCGTAGTGCGTTTTCCTCCTATTTGACAGATCATGCACCATAATGTAGGTGTCACGCTTGGTTTTTCCTGTGCCTCAGGTCTTAACAGCATCGACCCTCCCCCTACCAAGTAATTCACGAACACTGGACAGTGGTCCTTTTCATGTCCCTGGCCTTTGCATTTTATGCACCATACCTCCTCGCATGCCTCTGGCCGAGGTGTCCTATTTTGTTTCAAACTCTACATCTCCAAACACAGATTTTGTAGTTGCACATGGTTTTGTTGGACCCCTAGCCCAGGGTCTTATATAGGGTTTCATGAAATCTCATCGCCATCTCCAAATCTTTGACCTGGGTGGAAAGTTTTTGTTGTGACAGCGTCGTCCTTAAGTGCGGTGCCATTGTTGATACAAATCATGCGTGGTGTTGTCCATCTATCAAAGTCATATTGGCTTCGCAAATCATACCCTTCATCCTTTGGTCCAAATGCTAGGGGGTCTCGCTCAGGAGCATTGTGATCTCCTTAAACCCAATGATTGATTGTGTTTCTGACTTTGGCCTACTAAATTCCCTATAGTGTGGCTTGGATTTCTGCGATTCCTATGTTTGGATGGTCATTAGAATGCTTGATGTACCATGTTAATGATTGACCTTGAAATGCACTCACCAGTGTAGCCTTCTTGATATTTTCATCCACGACACCTTGTTCTTCCCATACTACTCTTACCAAGAACCAGAATTGGTCCAGATCTTCATTCCCCACTCCTCTGAGTACTGACAGTTTGATCACACTAGCCATACTGAACTGTGGTGGTGGCAGAGGTGGATTGGGTGGAGATGGAGGTGAGGAGGTTGAGGCAAGTGGTGGTGTGGGTGGAGGTGGTAAACACAGAATGCACTACCTTATCAGACTGACCGCGCTTCTCGGAGAAAATTTCGCAAGCTCTTCCTCGCTTTCCCGCGAGGGTGAAATTAAGGGACTAGTTTCTAATTCTTCACTACCTCCACTTCTGTAGATCTTCCCACTTCGCATAGCCCCAAACATTAATTTATTCACATAACCCACTTTTCACACAATACCATCCTAATCCAAGTGTGCAAAGATTTAATATACTTACCTCATGGTCCCTTGAGGAAACGTTGCTCCACCTCACTATAGCTGATGGTCGTGTCTACCGCGAACTCAATGATAAATCCTCCTATAATTTGGTCGAGCCAATGGTCAACATCTCGCGTTATCTTATCTCCTGACGCTTCTAGTCTACGCACTAATTCCGGAGTTCACACTATTGGTTTGTCGAGCGTACACCTTCCCTGACTATCTACTAGCTTCGTGAATCACCCATACAGCTCAGAAGGAAAGGATGCAAAGAAAATTTCATGGATTTATGTATACAAGTAGCACTCCAACCACTATTCCTTAGATACTCACGGATTTATGTTTTCCTATGCCACAAACTTGTGAATCTTCTTGTCCAACCACTCCTCAATTTCTTTCTTTGTTGGATTCCAATGGCACGACATCAGACATCCCTTATGCAGATCCCATTCCTAGCAATGGAATCATTTGTTGGCTTGTATGGGCTTGGCCCAGGTTTAGAGGTGATTTAGCCAAGAAAATCCCGATACTACTGGCCCTTTCAGCAACAGTCTGTGGAGTGCGGACTGAGGTCTCACAAAAAGTAGTATGGGAGGGTGCTAGAACCAAATTTCCGCACCATGGGGATTTCTAATGAACTTCTGTCTGTCCGTGGTTTGACCATGTGTGCACATCACTATGCACTTCTATTAGTCCCTCGCAACCTGTGATGCTACCTTTGTGCAGCCCTACCCGTGGCGTGATCCGTATTATACCACAGTTCCTTATTATTTAATCTGTTCTTACCCAATTACTTAACTCATCTATGTAAGACTTTTGATAATTAATAGTATATCCAGCAATCATATAAGTGCACACAATAAACAAAACAATATAAATGGAAAGAAAGAAATACACAAGAAGAGGCATGGAAATTGGAATCAACTTCTTTTTATTATTCTTCGTTCATGATTATAGACTCGACACCGCCCTGTGCACTTAGCTGCAGGGGTCTGCGCACTCAGCTGCGGACTCTACTAGGCCTCTACGCACTCAGCTGTAGGGGTCCACACACTCAGCTACGGACTCTACTAGGCCTCTACACACTCAGCTGTAGATCCTCTTCCTACTATTATGACCCAATACACTTAGACTCTTACTCTATGCTCCAACCATTCATATTCATCTCTCCAATTCACTATCTTTACAACTTAGAGCCTCACTCTATTTATATAATCCCATGGTCCGCGGACCATGGATAGGCCGACATGACATTACATTACATTACAATACCTAGGGTGGACAGCACTATGACTCAACCTATACTTCGTTCTCCGTGCCCACAATTCACAGAGTCTTACAATACATTTGTCCAAAACTTGGGCTTTGAGCCCCAAAAAATGTTGTGGGGGGATTCCATGCCCAACATTGGCTTACAGATGAAACATTGGATTCACCAAAAGAAAACCCTTCTGGATGGGAATGATAAATAGACATGTATAATGTTGAGCAAGTTCTTCCCTCGAGTACAATCATGTCTTGGTATACATACATATGATAATATTTGGAGCATGATACCTTGCCTCCACATTTATTAAGCAAACAGAAGAGGGAAATTATCCTTAAATCTTTATCTTATCAACTTGTGCATGTTGTGCTTTTCCAAAAGCACCATAATGGTTTCCTACTTAAATTCTTAGAGCCACAAAAATCAAAAGGGTATTAAAAGACCTTCACAATGGACCTATAGGTGGAAATTTCATGGGAAATACCACTACTCATGAGGTGATGAGGGTTGGTTACTATTATCCCAAATTATTTAAGGAATCTCACACCTAGGCTTGAAAGTGCCCAATGTGTCAAAAGTGTGTTAGTTGTGATCAGAATTCAGTTGCCCCATTGCTACACATATCGGTTGAGGAACCTTTTCAACAGTTGGGATGGATGTTGTCAGTGAAACCTTTCCTCCTTCATTGAAGCAACACTGATACATTTTAATTGCAACTGATTATTTTACTTAGTGGACTAAAGTAGTTCCATTAAGGCAATTTAATGATCAAGAATTCATCCAAATTCTCAAACATAACATCATAACCAGGTTCAGTGATTCTACATTTCTTTTCTTTGAAAATGAAACTTATTTTTCCTCATTAAATCATTATGAGTTTGCATTGGAAAATTTTATTATTTTAAAGCATGCATCAAACTACTACCCATAGGGAAATGGTTTGGTTTTGTCCAAAAACAAAATCCTAATCCACATTATCAATAAAATCGTCTTCTTTGAATAAAATAATAGGAATAACGCTTTGGTGAATACATTATGGGCTAGTTTTGTCGCTCCCAAACCCTCTCTGAAGAGCTCTCCATACTTCCTTGTATACTAAAAGGAACTTACCCTTTTGTGGAACGTATACCTTTTTCCCTTGCAACTGTCTCAGGAATCCCAAGGAAAGCTATGTATTCTTGTTCAAAGTTGGATAGATACTCTTCTTAAGCTTGAGGAAGAAAGGCTCAAAGAAAAAGAAAATTTTTATGTACACCAGAATAGAATCAAGTGTTGGTTTGATAAGAGGTTTGTAGGGATTGATTTTTTGGTATGGGTGACCTAGAATTGAAGTGGGTCAAGGCTCATGAAGAGAAAGGCAAGCACAACAAGTTTCAATCTCTGTGGAGTGGACCTTATACCATTACTAAAGATCTCGACCACTATTCTTATAGACACAAATGTTTATATGGGATGAATGACCCTCTTCTCATCAATGATCGAGATCTTAAGTACTACTTCGAATAGCAACCCTGGGTTGTGTTCCTCTCTTTCTACAATTTTCTTTCCTTGAATCATGTTTTTTGTTTTTGTCATGTATCATTTGTTGGGACCTTCATTTTGGGGAGCTAAAGAATGTATATGACAAGTTGGAAGGATAATGATATTTTACAGAGATAGTCATTGGAAAGTTGTAAGGGAGACAACTGGTAGGAAGGAAGGAAGGAACTAAGAACTATCAGCTCCAGAGGAATGGTGGAAGAAATCACCCACAACTAGGTGAAGAATAATAATGATAGTTGAGCAACAGAAGCAGTTGAACAAGGAAGAAGGCAAAGCCTCCAAGAAAGAACTAGAAGTCCAACTAGGTGCAAAAATATAAGGGAGGGTGTGTACAAATGGAAGGGTAGAGAGTACTAAAATGTCTTACAGAGTTGTTGGAGTCATACTATATCTATTGATGTGGATATGTATTCATATCTTATGATGGTTTTGTGATCTTGACATGAGGCTCTTGAGTCGGATGTAATACTATACTACTAAATGAATTAATAGAAAAGGAGTTTATTTTGATATCTGTATAGTGCATGGATGGATACATGGTTTCTCAAAATTTTAATATGATCATATATGTAGTATATTTCTCTTCTACATATTCACGATATGTTGTGATTAGATGTCTAATTTACATAGACCATTCTTTGATTCTTGCATTCCTCATGTGACTCTACCCCAATACTGGACTTCCATCCCCCATTCGACTAAGGTTGTGGCATGCCTCAAGTGAGACTCCTTACCCTTCATGGATAAGGTGAAAATTTTGGTGTTGTGCTAGAATACAATGGATATTTTTTGGCCCCTTTTTCCGAATTGGTGTCTCAACCCTGTTAATATTTTTGCATCAACAAATGGTTCTGTTGTCAAGACCTAAAATTTCAAAAAGGGTTTTGGAATATGGTATCGAGGATCTTTAAGAAGGAGTTGCAAGACTGATGGCACAAACAAGTGAACTAGTTCGTATCTCAATGAGCTCAACTCTATCGACAAGGTGTGGGGAATTTTAAGGAAGAGACCCTATACTTGAAACTGGCTAGCAATCAATACGAGATTTTCTGGTGCAAATTTCTAGAGGATATTTACAACTAGTTGTGGAGACTGCAAGTAAAAGGAAAGACCATCAGAAAAATCTGACCTTGTCGTACCCGGACTCAAGTGGATCGTGTCGAGATACAACAACTTGACACATATCTAATGCAAAATTTGGACTTCTGGGTGCGGACCACACTAGAGGGATACACTATTGATTTTGCAATGGAGATTCATCAGTCCTTTTCTAAGGCTGAGGCTATGTTAAGGTCAGGATTGAGAGGAAGACTAATGAAGGAAATCCCATTGTGGGTTAAGGTTTTAATGGTGGAGGAGAACATATTTGTATTCTAGAACACAACGCTGGCAGCTTAACCACCTAGTACTAGGGGAAGGACTTAAATTGAGGGATGCTACCAAGCAAGGAACTATGAAAATGATGAAGAAATGGACACATATGACTTTAGAAGGGTTAGGGATCTAAGGATGCAAAGGAGAGTGCAGATAGCTAAGAAATGGAGGGAGAGGGCTCTACAGGAAATTAATAGGTAGCATAAGAGTTACACCAAGTAGAAGCAGTGTTAAGAGGTCCAAAATAGGAAGAAAGAGTGGAAGTTGGCCCAACGGGAAGAGCATAGACAAGCATAACATTTGTGGGTCAAGAAGGTGACAGGGACCCATCACTGCTAGTAGAAATGGAAACATCAGAAGGAATGGGATACACAGGCTCCAAGGAAGGCCTGGATGATGACATGCACTTTTCCATAAGGAGACTATTTGCGGAACATTATGTTTCCATTGTAAGTAATTATTCTCTTCCCCATAGCTCAAGTAGTATATCCCTAAACCTTCCCTTGGTACTCTATCATAATCCTGATAAATTTCTATCTAAGTTAATCAAAACCATAAGAGTCCATAGTGTGCATGCTACCTATAAAGCTGGTGCTGGTGGCAATGGAACTAGTAATATTAGTACAAACCTATAAGGATCATTACATCTTGGGTCGTGTGGATTTATACTCCTCTCACAAGTTCAGTCAAATATGGTCAGATCGTTCACCAGGTATCCTGAGTTCTCTGGTAAAAGGAAGATGATGTAGCGAAGTATTGGTATTTGTGCAAAGCCATCTGGAGGGCCCACCAGAAACCTGATGATGTAAATTTAAATTAATTCCAAACCACTCTTAGAGAAAGAGTGTTGAGATGGTTCATTAAGTGGTTATAACTTCACTAGAATCCAACAATAGAGGATGTCAAGCAGGAATTTGTGTAGGAATTTAAGCTTCCTAAGACCAACTAGCAGGGATTGTCTGAGCTATGGTAAATCAAGAAGTGGGAAGGAGAGATTGCATGGGAGCTAATGCATAGATTCAAGGATGAGACTATAAATTTGAGCTACCCGATAGACACAAACCATCAATGAGATTGGCTAAACAAAGTCCTATTTTTTCTTACCCACACACTGTTGAATCAACATAAAATTGATAAACTACAAAAAGCTTTGCATTAGGCGACTTAGATTGAGGCTATGGTGGGATATGCACATGAGTATCAAGGGGGGACACCTCATGGCCCATCTATTTTGGGTTTGTAGCATCAATTTTCAAACTTGGCAAAGATGTTAAGGGATCTACAACTGGAATGGTTGTCACGACCAAAGACTACACCTACACCAGTGGGACCCTCTAGATATACACCCACTACAGGAGTTACGCAGACAAGAACACAAGGATTAGCACAATTGATTTCATGCTTTTCCAGGTCAGTAGAATTCAACACCAATCAAGTCCTGCAAGATATGCAGAGGATATGGGCATTTCCCATGTCTTTGTCCAATTCTACAAAAGTACTACAATGTTCCAAACAACACCTTTTGTGAAATTTGTGCTTCACCAACTCATCATATTTATCAATGTAAATCACTAGATTCCCTAGTTGATCAATTGGACTGATTGACCTACTGAATCAATTGTAGGTTTTAACCCCATACAGAAATTAACTGCATACGAATTCTAAAAAACAGAAAATAAACAATAGCGAGAGCATAACACATAAAACAAATATACACATATATTTTCCCCTGGATCCCAAAACCTCGACTACCAAATTGATTTTTCATTATGTTCCTTTCAATCTTACAATACATATATATACATGTTAAAGAATCCAGTACCATGGACCAAAAACCATTGTGACCAAAACCATGTGCAAAAACCATGCACAAAACCATAGGTAGTTCCACCCGCCTAATATAGGTTCTAAAAAAATATTCCCCAGAGCACTACCCCAGACCTCGTAGAGGGGGGATAACCACCCCCCTCAAACCCCCTGTACAGGGAGGGCTGCTGTCCCCGTTACGCAATCAACACAACAAAGGGGGGGCTATGCCCCCCCTCTAACTCCCCCACCCAATTAACTAGGCGAGAAATTCGTGGAAAGAATATAACACAACCCAACATTCTCCCACTTGTTTTTTTCTTTCCACATGGGGCCACACGAGAGCTTAGTCATTTATCCAACCCTGCAACGCCCATTGTTTCTCTACACCAAGAGAATTTCTCATAGCTCACATATTTTGTCAATGCATTTGTAGTATTCTTCAAAGTGTCCACCTTTACCAACAAAACCTTTTTGTCTTCTATCATATCACTCACAAAGTGATACTTAACATAAATGTGCTTTGTATTTGAATGGTAAGCAAGGTTATTTGCCAAGAAAATTGCACTTTGGCTATCACAGTCTATTCTTATAGCTCCCTATACCAACCCCATACTTGAACACAATCTCTGCAACCAGACTTCTTCCTTGCTTGCATGAGTAGCTGCCATGTATTCTACCTCTGCAGTTGATAATGCCACTACAGATTGCTTCTTACTCATCCAATTGAATGAACCTCCAAATAGGTTAAACACATACCCACTTGTAGATATTCTCTGATCTAGATCTCCATCCCAGCCTCCATAAACAAATCCATGAATATCCAAAACTCTATCCAATCCTCGTCTTCCTTGGCAGCACAAACCATAATCACTAGTGCCACGCAAATACCTGAAGTCCCGCTTCACTACTATCCAATGCTCCTTCCTTGGTTTTGACATAAACCTTCTCAATACTCCCACTGCATGTGCAATGTCTGGTCTAGTACAGACAATTGCATACATCAATCTACTAATTGTACTTGCATATGGAACCTGAGAGATGTCCTCTTCCTCTTCTTGTGTCTTGGGACATTGTTCAACAGATAACTTTACACCTACAAGAATAGGAACCTTCACCGGTTTACTATCCTGCATATTAAACCTCTGCAGTATTGTCTTGACATACTTCCTTTGGTTTAACCAAAGCTTCCTCTTTGCCTAATCTCTTTTAATTTCCATGCCCAAAATATAGTTTTCAACACCAAGATCCTTCATGTCAAATTTGTAGGACAATTGGGTCTTCAAATCCTAGATAATTTCTTTGTCATTTCCAACCAATAACATGTCATCCACATACAAGACCAGATAAATAGCATGGTCACCAATTAATTTAAAATACACACAGTGATCTGCTTTGCTTCTGATGAAGCCAAGTCCTTGTATAAATGTATCAAATCTTTGATACCACATCCTTGGTGACTTTTTTAACCCTTACAGAGACTTATTTAACTTGCATACCACTTCTTTCTTACCCTTCACCGCAAAGCCTTCAAGTTGCTTCATGTAGATCTCTTCTTCCAGATCCCCGTGAAGAAATGTTATCTTCACATCCATCTGTTCTACCTCAAAATCAAAAGCAGCAGCAACAGATAAAAGTAATCTAATAGAAGCTACCTTGGCAACAGGAGAAAAAATATCACCAAAATCAATTCCCGGTACCTCGGAATAACCTTTTTCTACCAACCGAGCTTTGTATTTCTCCACCTTAACTTTTGCATTTGTGTTCTTCTTGAACACCCATTTGTTGCCAATGGGTTTCCTTCCAACCGCCAACTCGACCAGATCCCAAGCCTCATTTTTGTGCAAAGATGCCATTTCATCAACCATAGCCTCTTTCCAGTGTTTTCTATCCTCTGAATCTAGTGCTTCCTTCATAGTTTTGGGATCATCATCAGTAATAGATAAAGAAAAATATGAATAGAAAGTAGATGGACTATACCTTTCTGGTTGTCTTCTTTCTTGAATTGATCTTCTTACACCCCGAGTTTGTGGCTCTTCATCTTCTAATTCCTCTTCTGTTGTAGAGTCTAATTCTTCTTCCTTTAGCTCAAACTCTATCTTCTCAGGTTCCTTTAGTTGGACTTCATGTTTAATAACATCTTTCACCTCTCTGAACACCACATCTCAGCTGTACACAACCTTCCATGTTACTGGGTTCCAAATTTTAAAACCCTTTAAACCATCCTTATACCCAATAAAGATGCACTTTTTAGATTTACTATCCAACTTTGTTCTTTTGTCCTTTAGAACATGTACATATGCTTCATATCCAAATAACCTCAGATGTGAAAGATAGGGTTTCTTACTAGCCCATACCCCTTGTGGAGTCTTATCCTCCAATGTTGATGAAGGTGATCTATTGACCAAGTAACATGTAGTCTCCACTGCCTCTACCCATAATTCCTATCCTAACTCGACACCACTCAACATGCTTCTTTCCCTTTCCATCAATGTCTTGTTCATTCTTTCCGCAACTCCATTTTTCTCAAGTGTTTATGGAGTAGTCTTCTGTTGTGCTATACCACACTTCTTACAGAATTATTCAAATTCCTTCTTACAAAACTCTCCACCATTATCTGTCCTCAACACCTTTATCTTCTTCTCTATTTGGTTTTCCACCAGAGCCTTAAATTCTTTAAACCTATCAAGGACTTCAAATTTCTTCTTAAGGAAATATATCCATGTATTCCTTGAGAAGTCATCTATAAATGATACATAGAACATAGAGTTACCCAGTGATGGAACCTTCACAGTTGCAAACACATCACTGTGCACAAGCTCTAATATTTGTTTCGCCCTCTTACCACCAGAGGGGAAACTCACCCGATTATGCTTCCCATATACACAATTTTCACAAAAATAAAAATCTATAGAGTTATTAGTCATACCTTATACCATAACTTTACCATGAAGTATTCAAAGGCCCTTCTCTCCAATATGTCCAAGCCTTTGATGACATAGCATGGTATTTTCTCCAAAGACCACTAGATTTTATGCTCCACTTTCAGGAACCACAGAACTATTGCACCCATCAACAACAGTACTACCTTGCAGCTTGTATAGAGTTCCAATCTAAACTCCTCACATCAATAACAGTGATCCCCGAACCATATTGCAGGTATCCTTCTCGAACAATGTTTTGGCACCTGCATCATCCAACTAGCTTATAGAAATAAGATTTATGGCCAATGCAGGAATATGTAGAACACCCGGAAGTGTTCTAATCATTCCACCTTGCAAATTCAACTTAACTTTTCCGTGACCAACGATTTTAGCCTTCTTTTCATCCCCCAAGAAGACATCACCACCATCATATATCTCATACTCACATAACCACTCTCTATGGGGAGTGAAGTGAAAGGATGAACCTGAGTCAATCAACCATGTCTCATGATCTACATGTGTACTTGAATAAGACAAGTACACATCCCCACCTTCATCTTAGGTGGTTTTCACCTCTGCGGAAGGAGCATCATCAGATCCCTTTCCTTTATCAGGAGCTTTATATTTACAATCCCTTTTTTAGTGCCCTTCTTTTCCACATTTCTAGCACACCTTTACATGTTTTCCTAGAGATTTAGATCTCCCTCTAGATTTAGATCTCCCACTCGATGACTTATTTTGTTTCTGTTGTAGGACCATCCTCGTACAAACTAAGCATCACCATTCTGGCTCTCCATATTTTTCCATCTCATCTCCTCCTTTAGCAAGGATGAGACTATTTCATCAAACTGCAAGGCAGTTGCATTGCTACCTATTGCAATAACCAAAATATACCATAGATCTAGTAGAGAATACAACAAACCGATCCACTTTTCTTCATCTAAAATTTTAATATCAACAAATAATAACTGACTTACCACAATATTAAATTTCATTCAAATGCTCTGTCACAAAGTCTCCATCTTTCATCCTCAGGTTATAAAACTTTTTCTATAGGAATAGTTTATTCACCAAAGACTTATATTGGTACAAAGTCCCTAACTTGTCCCACAATCCTTCATTGTAGCTTCCCCTGATACATTTAGCAATACTAAATCTAAGACACACAATCATATTGTGCTCTTTTCCTTCCGATCCAACTTCTTCCATTCTTCATCGAACACTCTCATTGGTTTAGTACCCAGATCTACCACGATCCACTGATCTTTATCCACCAACAGATCCTCCATCTTGAGTTTCCACAACTCAAAACTCTTACCATTAAATTTCTAGATCTCTATCTTTCCATTGCTCGCCATCTTCTTTCACCACCAGAAATGATCCCACAGATCTCCCACTGAACAGGGTCTACCATAGGCCTGAGCAAAACCCCTCAGCAACAAAGGTGTCCCCTTGAAGCCAAAATAGCTCTGATACCAAATGTAGGTTTTAACCCCGTATAGAAATTCACTACATACGAATTCTAAAAAACAAAAAATAAACAATAGCGAGAGCATAACACATAAAACAAATATACACAAAGATTTTTCCCTACATCCCAAAATTGAGACTACCAGATTGATTTTTCATTATGTTCCTTTCAATGTTACAATACATATATATACATGCTGAAGCATCCAATACTATGGACCAAAAACCATCGCATCCAAAACCATGTGCGAAACCATGCACAAAACCATAGGTAGGTCTACCCACCTAATATAGTGTCCAAAAAAATTTCCCTGGGGCATTGCCCCAGACCCCGTACAAGGGGGCTAATCGCCCCGCTCAAACCCCCTGTGACCCCCCCACTACACAATCGACGTAACGAAGGGGGGACTCTGCTCCCCCTCTAACCCCTTGGTTAACTAGGAGAGCTAGTCGTGGAAAGAATATAACACAACCCAACATCAATGAGGCTCCTCATGGATGAGGAGTAGGAGGAACAAAGGGAGGCAAGACAGGAGGGAGAGGCCTAGCTCATTTTTATCAGGAAGTTCATGTTGCATGATATTTCCCACTACCTAGAAGACCATGGTGCTCTTAGTGTAGGGTTAACACACATGCAATAGAGGATTGTCTAGAGTTGATTGCTAGATGGCAAGAATGCAACCACCAAAGGGGAGAAAACTTAATCAATTTAGAGACATGTTTCCAAGAGACAACTTCCCTCTCAAAAATTAACATAGTCACTCATGGAGAGAAAAATACTAGAGTTGACATGGGAGCCATTAAACAACCAAAGACTATAAGATCGAATTCACCAAAGTTCTCATATGACCCTGAAAAATAGAAGTGGTAGTATAAGGAAGCCACATAAACTTTCAACAAGTTAACACTAGGAGGGGGGCTGCAAGAAGAACAGTTAGGATCCCTAAATTCTAAGAGTCTGGACCCACCGCAATGTAATGCTCAACACCTATAATAATTGTTTAGACAATTCCTGCAAATTGTGAATGATGATCAAATGCTCGGACAGTTGCAAGAAATTATGAAATTTGTTGCCAAGGATGGGGCGGCTGAAGAAGGAACCATTTCTCCCAACCTACCTGAAAGACACTCCAAGAGGGTGTGGAGGAACAAGAAGAGAATGGGAAGGGAGTTCTAGATTGACGCTTATATTATGGGTTTCCAAATTAAGGATAAAATGTTGGACTTAGGCTCAGATGTAATATTGATTCGTTGATAACATATTGATATATTCTAAGAATGAGGAAGAGCATGTAGAACACCTAGCAGTAGCGCTAATATTTTTTACAGAGCATCAATTGTATGACAAGCTTAGTATGTTCAAATTATTTTAGACATAAGTTCATCACTTGAGACATGTTGTTTCCAAGGAAGGTATAGTAGTGGATCCAGAAAATATTAGAGCTATCATAGAGTGGTTAGCTCCTGGGATTGTGGATGAGGTCAAATCATTCATGTGACTAGCAGGTTATTATAGGCAGTTGATCTGAGTTGACTCAACTCCCAGATTTAGCCAAGATCTTTCGCTTTCATGATATGATTAGAATTGCATTTAAAATAGCATAAAGGAACATAAATGCATGTTGCAAAGAAGAAGGAACATGACAAGAATCAACAACATGATACATAAGACGTTGATAATGGAGTTTGTCTAGGAGGGACTACATCTTTGAGCCTCGGTGTCAAGATGGTGTAGGCCGTTGCATTAAGTGATGGAAAGAGTGATGATGTACATGCATGTGTTTTCTCTATCATACAAGGAATATCCCCTCATGCAAGAGTGGCTCCAAGAGATGTTCTGCTACAGGAACTTTCATTCAAAAAAGGACTCCTATCAGTATGACATAATTTCACATATGACAATAATTAGCATCCCACCAATCATGGCATCAAAGGGATCTCAATTCAGACATACATGACTACAACATGAGTATCCTGTCAAGATGATGACAAAGGGATCTCAATAACAACATGACAAGAAGTACATATTACAGAGGATTTCATGTCACATCAAGCAGGAATCATGAAACAAGTAAGAAAACAAGATCCCACATCAAGTATCAAACAGGGATCTATATAGCACAATGCATCTCATAGAAAAAAGAAGTACATGAACACACTGCATATACCTCACATCCTGGAGCAATATGAAGAAAAGGATGTCAAACTCCTAAAGTTGGCCATACCATTAATCTCGCGGCGTCGAATCTCATGGAAATGGTTGTTCGCACATGAATGCTAGTGCCTGCACTCCACTTTGAAAAATGGCTGGAAAATGAAATGATCAAATGGAAAACCTAATTACATCATCATATTTGTGGCGTCAAATAAGGTAAAATCGACTATCATATTTATGAATTCGGACAAAGTGAGAATATGGGGCTTAAGGAATCTTTTAGATTCCCTCTAGATTCCTAAAAGATACCCTCCTCTGGGTCATCTGAAGATCTGCTGCTCAGATCAAAATTCTTACTATGCCATCAATTTTGTGTCATTGAGAGGTGTAATATCAACATAAAATTTTTCCAATTTGGACACTGGCAAAATTTTGTTGTGGTGATAATTTGGCTCAATCATGGTTCCACTAGTGTTTTTTCCCAGGTTCATGGTTCCATCTGCAATAAAAAAAAAGAATGCCTTGAAAAATGTTCTCTCCTCAATCTCCATCCCATGCTCCCTCCCATTCAAATGAGTGGAAGGGTTTGTATAAGTGTGGTTGGCAGAGTTAGCAACCATGCCATTGTGGCACGTTGGGGGCATAGAAATATAGGAAGGCAGAGGTTCCAGGTTCCAAACTCACTCACACCCATTTCTAACATAGGTGCGTATTAATTTTAACCAACGGTTATATGGTGTGCTAATAAAAAGGAATGCAGGTTGGTTGTTTGTTGCATTTAATGCATTAAATATAGGCGGAGAAAATCTTTGATTTAAGTTGGTTCATTGTGTGGGCGCCTGAGTGGTGGGCCAGCCATTCTAGCCGGGCGAATTCGAACCCCACCACCCACGGCTTGTATACATGTATGTGGTATGGTGGGGCGTGGGTCGGGTCCACCAGAGGTGCCCCGCCCACCATCATTTTAAATTTAACATATGTTTGGTGGGTGGTTGGGGGCCGACAAGGGTCATGGCCCATCAGCCGTATTTAATTTAAATTTGTTATATAATGTAACATTGGTCCGATGGAGTTGGTGGGTGTCATGGCCCGTCACCTTTTTTTTAATATTTTTATTTTTATTTTTATTAAAAAATAATTAGGCATGTTTGAAAATTCAGAAAATTGACTGAAGGAGTCAATTTAAGTAGGCCACAAATTCACCTGGAATCTAGCCCAAGTTGGCCGGAATCTGGTGGCTAGATTTTGTCCAAATTGCTGCCTCCTTAAGCCTGCCTAGTCACCCAAGTCAACCCTAAACTTAGATTGAATCTAATTTTTGCATACAAGCTCGATTTGATGAACGGTTCACACCTTTGTAATCAGGACAATGAGATCTTCTATCTAGTACTGGTTTGGAAACAATCTAGACACTTTGAATTTTTCCCCTTTCTGAGTCCTTTTGGGACCTTTGCTTGCATCTGGAGCCACCTGTATCAATCCTCCCCACTAAGGAGACTTTGGTCCTCCAAAAGCATGAAAAATAATCTACAACTTCTCTATGCCTTGTCTGCATCACAAGCATCCTTAAAAGGTCTCGCTTCCATCTCCTTCACCTTTATTCTTTGGATCCTTAAGCGATGAGTCGACACCTACAACCTCTGCAACCTGTAGTACATTGTTTTTGCAAATTACATGCTTGAATTTCATGACAAATTAATGACCCAAGCATCCCATAATTTCCACAATTTTATAACACATACTCGATGGTAAAGTTTAAGTCATAACAAAAACAATACCCCAGCTACCAAAACAAGGCCAAAATATCATTATTGCTTCAATAAGTGATGGAAAAACTATCATCACTACAACACATGATTTACGAAAGTAAGTCCAAACACTATTGTTCCTCTAACAAGTGATGGGGACACAACATCACTTTCATAGTTTAAAATGCAACGCCAAATAACGCCAGACATCATTGTTGCTGGAACAAGTGATGGAAAACACATCATCACTTTTACATTTTAAAATGCAACAAATGATTCACAAAACCATGACCATGCCAAACTAACATATCTAGAAACCATTTTTCACTTATCATTGTGAATGGGTCACCCCACTATGGTGGTTTTCCTTGTCGAATGATTTCCTCAACTAGTTCATGCACTGATGCTTTGTCTTTAAGGTGCTACTCTGGATGGAGCCTACAACATGTGGCTTTTTGATGACCACCTCTATTGCCATGACTGCAGTAGGTCTTCTTCCTCCAGATCTACTTTACCTTCTTTTCTTGTCGTTGATAGGGTATTTCATACCTCATCATTTTGTGTGTTGTTATTCTTTTCCAACACTTAGAAAATGTATGGTTATGTAATCCACAAAAACTACATGTTTTTCGATTCCATGATTTACGTTCACCTTCAACAACATGAATGTAATCGAAATGAACATTCAAATATCAATTTTTATGATGTCTCAGAAGAATCTGACACCTTCGAGCATTCTCCTTTGATGTATCCAAAGCCTACAAATTGAGGTCTCTTCACAACCTCCAATGGTTGAGTTATGCCTTGGTTATTAACACCAAACTATTTTTCCTCCTTGTACCTCATCCCGGTAAGGAGCCTCATGTTTGTCCCTATAATTGGTATCTCCACATCTCCAATAGAAATCATACTATGTGAAGATGAAACTAAAAGGAAATCAACATCTTTTACCTCCATTGTCGAGTGGGAAAGAACTGATGAGGGCTTCTCATCATCTATTGTTGGTTCTTCGATGTTTGTCTTGGTGGATTCCCCAAATTCTTTCCTGACATACCCAAGTCCTTCATGACAAGGTAATTCATCTACTTTTATGGGGTTGAGAATTCCTTGGCCATTAATTCCCAAGCCTTGCCCTTCATACCCCATTTTCTTCAATAGTTTGGAGCCAATTCATGTGGTATGATTTTCAAAAAAATTGAAATCATCATTAGGAAACATACATGAAATTGGAGAACTACTTCTTACCTCACATGGGTCACGTTGCAGCTTTTCCAAGGCCTCGTCCTTAGCTTGCAGCCGTTGTAGCAAACTTTGTTTTTCCTCTTTCTCTTCATGTAGAAGCATCTTCAATTCATCATTCTCTGTTTGAATATTATGTTTGTTGTGACTCCCTTCTCCAGGTCATCTGAAGATCTGCTGCTCAGATCAAAATTCTAATAGCACCATAAGGTTCATGTTTTTGAGAGGTGTAAGATTGACATAAAATTTTTCCAATTCGGACACTGGAAAAATTTCGCTCTCCTGAGAATTTGGCTCAATCATGGTTCCGCCTATGTTTTTCCCAGGTTCATGGTTCCACCTGCAATAGAAAAAAGGACACCTCAAAAAATGCTCTCTCCTCGATCTTTGTGCCACACTCCCTCCCATGCAAATGAGTGGAAGGGTTTGTATAAGTGTGGTTGGCAAAGTTAGCAACAATGTCGTTGTGGCATGTTGGTGGCGAAGGAATATAGGAAGGTCAAGATTCCGTGTTCCAAACCCGCTCACACCCATTTTTAACACAAGCGCATATTAATTTTAACCAACAGTTATACGGTGTGTTAATAAAAAAGCATGCAGGTTGGTTGTTTGTTGCATTTAATGCATTAAATATAGGCCACCACTATTTTAAATTTAACATATGTTTGGTCGGTGGTTGGGAGCAGACGGGGGTCATGGCCCGTCGACCATATTTAATTTAAATTTGTTATATAATGTAACGTTGGTTCCGGTGGAGGTGGCGAGGGTAATGGCCTACCATATTTTTTTAATATTTTATTTTTATTTTTATGTTATAAAAAATAATTAGGCATTTTTGAAAATTAAGAAAATTGACCAAAGGCGTCAATTTAAGTAGGCCACAAATTCTCCCAAAATCTGGCCCAGGTTGGACAGAATTTGGTGTCCAGATTTTGTCCAAATTGCTACCTCCTTAAGCCTATCGAGTCACCCAAGTCAATCCTAAACTTTAGCTGCCTCTAACATTCACATACAAGCTCGGTTTGATGAACCGTTCACACTGTTGTGATCAGGTTGACAAGATCTTCGATCTGGTGCTAGTTTGGGAACAATCTAGCCACTTTAAATTTTTCCCCTTTCTAGGTCCTTTTAGGACTTCTGTCTGTGTCTAGAGCCACCTGGATTAGTAGTTCATCAAGAACTTCTCACAGATTTCATATCCTATTACATCTTTGCAATGAAAATGGAAGAAGTTTGAATTGACCAAGGAGTGTGCAAGTAGTTTTGAGGAGTTGAAGCATACTTACAAACGCTCTAGTTTTTATTATTGAATATGCAAACAAAGAGTTTTTGGTATGTACATATGCTTGCAAGACAGATTTTGGTGGAGTTTTGATACAAGAAGGACGAGTGGTATGCTATGAGTTAATGAAGTTAAATGAGCATGAGCAGAACTATGTGACTCATGATACTATGTGACTCATGATCTTGATTTGGCATCTATCATTCACGCATTGAAGATGTCGAGACATTATCTTCTTGGCAAGAGGTTCATCTTGATGAGTGATCATAGTGGTATGATGTACTTGTTTGATCAGCCCAATTTAAATTTTAGGCAATCTAGATGGTTGGCTACCCTCAGTGAGTTTGACTTCGATATTAGATGCATCAAGTGAAAGCAGAACAGGGTTACAAATGCTCTCAGTAGGAGAATGCATGTGAATCATATCACAGCAGTGAATTCTTATGGGATAGACTTGTAGGAGCAGATCTTACAGTAAGGGAAACATGATGACCAATACCATCAGTTGAGGCATAGGTTGTAGAAACAAGGTGAAGGTGATATGGATGAGGAGTATCATCTCATGCAAGATGGCTTGGTCATATTAAAGAACAAGAATTATGTACCAGATGACAGTGAGCTCAAGAAGGCAATCTTGAGGGAGTTTCATGTTATGTCATATTTAGGCCACTTGCTATATCAGAAGAAAATGAGAGTTGTTAAGAAATTCTATCATTGTTCGAACTTCAAGAAAGAGGTGGTTGAGTTTGTTACAAGATGTTTGGATTGTCAGTAGGTAAAAGAAGAATGTAAACATCCCGATGGTTTATTACAATTGATTTGAATTCTATAGTGGAAATTGGAGGTCATCTCCATGGAATTCATTACATTTTTTCTGAGGACATTGAGAGAGCATGACTCCATCATGGTTGTGGTTGACAGGTTAAGTAAGGTATCTCACTTCATTGCAATTAAGTATATGAATTCATCCAGTGAGGTAGTTTAAATTTTCATTAGAGAGATAGTGGTATTGCATGGTGTTCCTAAGGGTATTGTTTCAAACAGAGATGTCAATTTCTCTTCCAAGCTTTGGAAGGATTTCTTTGTTGGCTTGGGGATAGAGCTGGATTTCAATACAACTTTTCATTCGCAAACAGGTGGACAGATAGAGAGAATTAACAAGATTTTTCAGGACAGGTTGAGGATGTATGTCATGCATTAACATAGGAAGTGGGAGAAGTATCTTCCACTGGTGGAGTTTTCATACAATAATGGGTATCAGGAGTCCTTGAAGATGAGCTCATTTGAGACAATTTACGGACATATTTTTAATACTCTTATTAGATGCAGTGATCCAGTGAACATGGTACTAATTTGACTAGATATGTTGGCAGAGATGGAATAGGAAATGCGGGTTATTAAGAGGAAATTGAAGGCAACACAGGCTAAGCAGAAGCGTTATGCAAATCAACACAGTATATTTAAGGAGTTTCAGGCTGGGGAGCACGTGTGCTTGCACATCAAGACCAAGAGGAGCTCCTTGAGGATTGGATCATGTTCCAATATGGCACCTTGGTATTTCATGCCTTTTGAAATCCTTGAGAGGATTGAACCAATGGCCTACAGACTTGCACTGCCTCCAATAGTGAAATTCCATGATGTTTTCCATGTTTCATTTCTTAAGAGATATGTACAGGATGTTAATCATGTGATTGACTATTTTGTATTGTAGGTGGAACTAGATGGAGAATTCCATCTAGAACCACAATGTATATTGCAGCAAAAACAACTCATGCTCCGAAACTGAGCAATAGAGCAAGTTAAAGTGAAGTGGAAGATCTTTGGGCCTGATGAAACTACATGGGAGATGGATGATCAGATGCAAACTTTGTATCCTTCATTATTTGTTGGGTCAAGAAAATTATTTTTGGTATAGGTATGTATATATGTGTATGGTTGTAAATATTGTAATGAGTTGTGTTATAAAGCTCCAATAAGCAGTATGATTGTCATGTTTGTCATCTTGGTCATGGTTTGCGATAGTTGTTCATTATAAATACTACATCGATCTACATTATAAATTTCTATATGAAGTATGTTTTGTTTTCAATGGTTTCTTAGTTATAGGTGTCGTAGAACATTGAGGATGGTGTTCCCCTAAGGGGGAGAGGTTTGTAACAACCCCAAGTTAAAATTTCATGTAATAAAGGTTAATAAAGGAACACTAAGATCAAGGTCATGGGACATGTATTCAAAGTTGAATGTTGGTAAAAACACGATAGTGGGCATCACTTTCAGTTTAGTAATGGCTAAGGAAATTGGCAAAGGAAAAGAGGCATTAATTGGCATTTTATTTACGAAACAAAGGAAAATAGGAGAAAAGGAAGGTGAAGAGACACAGATTTTCATGAGAGGGAAATTGGAGGAAAATGAAGAAAATAGAGGCCCCAATAATAAAAAGGATTTTGAAGATGAATTCACGTATTTGTGTCAATTTGGCTTGGGAATTAGTTTCAAAAAGAGAGAGAAGAGCACCAAGAGGAGAAATAAATCAAATAAAGGAAGGAAGAGGAAAGCAAGGAGATGGTTGGACCAGTGGCTTCAGCCAAAATATTTTTTATGTAATAGGTTGCGTGTTTGATTCTCTAGTTGAGGTGTTAATGCATGCTTCATGCATTTGTGTATTCCATTCATTTGTTTTAATTAGCATGGGTTTTGTCAGGTTTCACAGTGGTTTGAACCTTTCCTTTCCATTTCATGGATAGTCATGGTGTGATGATATTTATTTGTCGGTTAATATTGGATTGCTTGAAGGTTTTGGAACTGGGTGAGGTGGTCTCAGCAAAATTCCCAAGGTTTGGGGGTGGAGATGATTTTCTTCGGGAAGCCCTTTACAGGTGGGTGGAGATAGGCGAATTCCTCAAGATATGGTCAATAAATTCTTAGGCATCCAAGCTTGTTTTGGCTGTGGGATCTCTTGACTGGTTTTGGTGAGATCACAGTAGTTTGAGGTTGGAGGTGGTTTAACCTCTGGATTCCCTTGGTTATTTTTGTATTATTTTATCCCATGAGATCCCACATTCATGCTTCGAATATGGATCTACGGTGATTGGTTGAAAGAAATATTTGGCTCATCTCAATCTATGGGCGGGTGGTACATGGAAGTCCTTACCTTGGTTGGATTTTTCCATTGATAATAAGAGATATTTTCCTATTTTGATTTATGAACATTTGTACTTGTTATTATGTTGATTTTATGGTCTTTTTTTCATGGTTAATATTCTAGTTATATGTTGGTTATAAGCAATGGTTTATGATGTATTCCGACTATGGATCATATTATACTTTGATAAGTTAATGAATGGTTGATGAATGCATGGGTTAAAATGTGTCTTTGTAGCTACTTGAGAAGGAATTAGACCTTCTTGGTGATTCTCAACTAAATTACAGAGATTTACATTCAGATATGCATTCATGACTTGTAGTTTACATGTTTACCATGTCTTTGATGAAATGTATAGTATGTTGTAGTTAGTATAGGTAAATTTTTGGCTTCAAGTTTGAATGATTAGCATTTTCATTATGAGAAATATGATTCTAGAAAGTTACAAGAAGTTTTGGGCAGTCATCTGGAGGCTAGCCTCGAAAAGTGGCTTAGATCTCTAGATCACATGCTCTGAACTAGATATTTTCGGTCATAACGATATGGAGAAAGGCTTGTGAGTGTGGTTGGAGGCTCATGACCACATGTAGGAACTGTCAAGGGTGTGGTTATAGGCTTAGGTCATTGAAAAAGGGTCCCAACTTAGGATTGGTCACTTATGGTGGTTGTTCACAGTTTGAGTAATTTGTAGTCCCTATAATAGGATGACATCTTGTGGTCATTTGTAGGCCCCACTTCCTTAACTAGACCTAGGAGGTCGGGTCATGTCATAGTAGCACTCTCCTTCACATTTACCCAGAGGCCTTTTAAAGTGGGTAAATATGAGGGGTTGTCGTTACAAACGGTATTAATCTTAACACACACAAAAAAATAACAAAATTACATTAAAAATAGAATATTTCAAAAGTCCTTTTTACCTAATGCATCCCATAGACTCCCTCAAGAAGAACTAAATTTTAATCTCCTGAGACATTCATGCCTGCATATGGAAAATCCTCGATCATGATCAGTTGGCTCCACAACCATTTGAAAAAAGTAGGGTAAAATGAGAACATATGACCGCCTTCATGGAATGACATCAACTCAAACCATCTCCTCAAGAAAGGTAATCATATTCCAAAATCATCCACCTTTATCCCTTGTGGATGCATTAAGGGCACCCTTTCTAGGAAAAAGGACACCAAAATTGACCCATAGCTGAATTGCTTCAATCGACCTATCTTGTGCTTAGTAAATTTCTCCAACATGTTTATTAAAATCCCTTCACACTAGTTGAAAACAATAGGCACCATAGAGTGCAATGCATATTTCGTTTGTGCTTTGGTAGCAAAATATGGAGGTACGCTTCCTTCTATGTGGGTTATGATGAAAAAATGGTTCTCGGTGAAAGATAAATTACATTCTTTATTAGATTTTTTTCACTAATTTTTCTTATTCCTATGGAAGAGTACAGGGAGATATACTCATTATTATTTTCACCTCCTCCCCTTGAATGGACTAGTGAAACTTGAGCTCCTCTTCTTAAGAACCCAGTCAAAAAATATATATCCTCCACATCAATAGTAAGGACATGGAAACCAACTCGAAATAATTTATCATATTCACTCCACATCCTCACTAAATTTTCCAAAAACCATAATTGATCTCTTGTGCTTTGAATCAAGAAAATTTTCATCAAACCACACTCACGGAGGGCCAAAAATGTGTTTTCTCTCTGTCTCTCCACTCTAACATCTCGGTGATAAATCAACCTGTAAACATCAAGGAGGAGAATTATTAGCCAACCAACGTGAATTTGTTTTATTTTTTCACCATAAAATCTAAAAAATCTTCTTTCCTTGTGGATGTTGCACTTTCCGAGTTAGTGACAGAATGCACATGTATCACTTTTCCCGTTAGCATCCTACGACAACTCTAAAGTTTCAGAGTTCCCAATATGGACATGGTGCGACACCTAAAAGGCACATTTTCTCCCCAAACAAAAGGTGTGAAACTAGTTTAAATAATTAAGAAAGTAAATATAATGACATCAAATTAGAGAGGGGCTTGAGAGCTCTTACTTAGAAGAAATGAGATCAAAAATTGTCCACCAGAGTTCCTCAAATTGCTACTAGAAAATCAAGCTACAAATAAAGGTTTTTTCAAATTGGAGGTTAGTAAAATCAAATGGTAAAATAAAATGAGTTTTTTTCCTTTTTAAAGGCATGAATTTTTTTTTAATTATTTTACTTTATCATTTTGTTTAATTTTCCTTAGTGTAACTCATTTTTATTCACTTTTTAGTTTATTTTTTGGGCATATATGATGCTTTTTTTATCATTTAAGTGTGTGTAGATCACAAGTTAAACAATGAAACATGATTATTTAGCATGGAAACACTTTTATCCTTTCTTGAACTCAAATTCACAAAAACTATCCTCGCTAGAGCTTTATTTTTTATTTTCAAACTCTCTAAATATGAAAACTCATCGAGCTTTACTTTCTTTGAGCTCACTAAAATTTTACATCGAAAGAATCATGTACGATTTATATTTTATCCTTTTTTAATACTTGCTAAATATAAACAAAATAGGTCATATTGGAGTTTTATTTTCATTTATTTTCAAACCCTATGAACATGAAAAGGACATTTAGTTATTCCTTCTTTGGACCCGTAAAACTTAAACAATGAAGGACCCATCTGTAAGTTGGGACTGAACCACTCCTTCCTACGGTTTGTTAAAATTACTCCAAAGAATGAGCTTATATTTTGAGGATATGTTATCCTCCTCAAGCACACTTAATAATAAATAGGTACTTGCCAAAAGTGGTGGGTGAAATTTAAGAAGGGAATATAGAAAATATGTACACATTTTATGCTAGCAAGTCACTCTTGAACATGACACTCTTTCACTTCTTATGTCAAGGTTGGGAAATACACTTGTCTCTTTTTTATCATATTCTTTTAAAAGTCTTACACTTTGGTATGTGATCCCTTTTTTGAGTTATTTCTTCCAAGAAATTTGTCGTGTCATCAATATGTTCAAGAGAATCGCAGCCTAAGTTTTCTAGTTTTTCACTATTCTTAAGCATTGTATTGTGTCAGTCATCTCTGAGTCAATCCTAAGTCACTCTATGATTTATTCTACTTCACATATTTATACTAGTTTCATGTTTTTTATGGTGGATACATCAATTTCTTCCTAGGATGAATCACTTTCTATCAAATTTAGCACATTGTCTAGGAAGCTAATTTAGAATCCACTCGGTACCTTGGAGCTTGCACGCCTCAAAGGCAAGTTTCCTCACCTTCGATAATAGGTTTACAACATTCACCTTTGATCAAATTATTCTATGAGTGTTAGGATTCAAAAAATATATGCACACTTAATAGAATGTACTAAAGTACATTAACAACCATTGTCATTATTGGCGGTTTCTTTCACCTCTTAACATTTTTCATTATTGATTGGTAACCTAATGGTTTCTACCATGTTTAATATCAATGAATTCATTCACATGGTTAGATTCATACTATGGAAAGATAGAGGTGAATACCCTAGATCCTATTTGTTACATCTAGTATGTGATGGAGTCATTTGAGTATTTATGATTTTTTCATAGATCCAGAATTTATGTATGGTGGCTATGTTCATATTGAATCATGCGGGGATGGATCCACGATGTATGTTTCGTGGTCATTACCTTTCTCATTTGACATGGATCTTTGCATGTCAAAAACTATGTTCTCAGTCACTTGTATTCTAAGTATGGAAATTCCTATCTTAGAGATGATATTATTGTATTGTAACTCTTTGATTTTTGTTGGTAGGTTTCCAACCAGTCTATTCATTTTTCAATGATTTTGTACGATAAATTATTTTAATTACAATCATTTTCTAACTTCATAGTTTATGAGGAATTTCGTAACACATTATTTTCTTGTGTTCATGGAAATTAGTTTCATACCCCTATCCTTCATCATCTGAAGCATTATTTCCATTAATCCCTGAAGAATATGGAAGAAAATCCTTTCCTTACAAGGTGGAAATCTTGTTCAAATTCCTTTAAAAGCCCTATTTCAAAAGGATGTCTTAGTTTGCACACTAACATGTAACATGGATAATTTTCATATGTTTCATGACTATGAGGTGTGACATTGTCGCGGGTTGCTCGTTTACAAGACGTGACACTATTTTTACAAAGGAAAAAATAAAAATAATGAGAAGCTTCTAGAAGATAAGCCTTGTGGATGGCATCTGTCATTATTACTTTGGATCTAATTCACATCCCTGATTTGTCTAGAGCTTAACCTCCTCCCTTTTCCTCTTCTAAGTTTATAAATACAACCATATTTCATTAAGAGAGGGCTCTTAGTTTATTTCATAAAAGCTTTGGCTCTAAGATTCTTATTGAAACTATACTAAACTATCCAACTTATGACCCTAAACCTTTTCAAAGTAAAGTGTTGAGATGAGGAATATATAGAAGGGGGCTCTATGACATTAAGGCATCAATTTGTAACTACTTCCTTGTGATATTACAATTATACATTGATTTCCCACAATCTCTTTCTATGTTTGATGACTTTTGGTATATATATCCTTGATCATATATAGAAGTCTCATCAGATCATATTTGGATTATAAGTGTTTTTATTCTTATTTGTTTGTGTTGTATATATGTTTTTTCTTCATGATTATTGAAGAAAAGGTTGGAGTCTATGACATTTCAGGAAGCTAGCAAGGAAAAACTCCAATAAGCAGGTACAAATCACTCATATTACTCCTCTCATTGGTGTTTTCATCTATGATTTGATTGCAATATACTTGTGGAAAGTTATATATTCTTGTTTTTTGTTGTTCTAGATATAGGTACAAGATCTAGGGAGATCAATCTTGTTTGCAAGAATGATTTATCTGATACAAGAACCCTCTTCTCACAAGCCTTGCTTTTTTATTCCAAATGTTTCCATTTGTTTCGAGAATCATTGGCTTGGTAGCCTTCATGATGTTGGGCATGGAATCCCCCCAAGGCATGTTTTGGGGCTCAAAGCCCAAGTTTTGGCCCAATCTTGTTGTAAAGCTCCACAAATTGTGGGCACGGGGCACAAAAAGTATGATAGAGTCACAGGGTTGTCCCACCTAGTTTTGTAATGTAATGTCGACTAGATAGACCTACCCATGGTCCGTGGACCACGGGATTGTATAAATAGAGTGAGGCTCTAAGTGTAAAAGAAGAAGAAGTAGAGAGATAGGGAGATAGACTTAGGAACTAAGCTGAAGTGTGTCTTTGGGTCGTAGAGTAGGAAAAGCCTCTGTGGTTGAGTGCACAAAGCCCTAGTAGTCCATAGCTGAGTGCGTGGACCCCTGCAACTAAGTGCGCAGGATCGAGTCAAGTCTGTAACCAAGGAAGGAATTAATAAAGAGAAGTTTTATCATAACTCTATGTATTTGTTCTTGGGTTAATGCATGTTTGATATAATTTGCAAATATACTATTTATTTACTGCTCACACCTGTATGAATGGTTTATGTTGTTAAGTATTACTTAAAGCACACAAGTAGGCTAAAATAATCAACTAACAGTGGAATACTAGTAAGATCTTGGGTAATAACGCAGAAGTGCAGTGTTTAGCCCCTTGCTAGGGCTGCACGAAGGTAGTATATCAGGCTCCAAGGTACGGGAAAGTGCATGAAGTGACTTGCGCGTAGGTTCAAACTGCGGACCACTTGAACTCATCAGACATCTCTAGGGTGTGGAAACTTGGTTCTAGCACCCTACCATACTACTTCAAGTGAGACCTTAGTCCATGCTCCACGGACTATTGTCAAAAGGGCCAGTAGTACTGGGATTTGTTTGGTTAACTTAACTCTGAACTTGGGTCAAACCCCAACAAGCCAACAAATGGTTCTCTTTCCAGGACTGGGATCTACATAGAGATGTATCATGTCATATCACTGGAATCCAATAAAGAAGGGAATTTAAGAGTGATTGGACAGAAACATTCACAAGTTTCTGGCTCAAGAAAACAAGAATCCGCGATTATCAAAGGAAGAGTGGATAGATTGCTACTTATATATGGAAATCCATGAAATTTTCTTTGCATCCTTCCCCTCTGAGTTGTACAAGTGGATCGTGAAGCTAGTAGACAGTCAAGGGAGGTGTAGGCTCGACAAACCTATTGTGTGGACTCCAGAGTTAGTGCATAGACTAGAAGCATCAGAAGATAAGGTTGCACACACTATGGATCACTGGCTCGATCGAATTATAGGAGGGTTTATCACTGAGTTCACGGTAGATACTTCAATCAGCTATAGCAAGACGGAACGACATTTCCTCAAAGGACCATGATGTAAGTACTGTTAGATCCTAGATTTACCTCAGGCTGAAAAGGTAAGCTTCTAGGTCCACATCAAACCACGCTCAGCCTGGTAACTAGCCCTACCAGGTCAGGAGAGGGCTCTCTCCGGGTCAATCTCAGCTAATTATGGTCACTAAGGGCTTGATTGACTGATTTAGCTACTGATTTTAGGCTAGGTAAAGATGTAAAAGAGTTTGTTTAATAAAATGATGCTTTTGTGGGCTCTAAGGGAAAGGCAGATTTTGGGTGCAGGGAATGAGGCACAGTCTTGCAGGGATTTCGATGGGGCAAGGTAGGAAACTGTATTTGGCACTATAAATCAAGTGAGGTGGATGGATCAGAATGAGGATGATTTGAAGAGGGAAAGGGAAGCCATGGATCCTCTCCAAACAATGGACAACATTAAAAGACTAAAGCAAACTTCAAGTAGAGCACTGCACTTCTCAATGTATTCTACTTACACTCTTGTTTGTTTAGCTGAGAAGAAGTAAAGAGAAATGATACATATAACACATGAATAAATTCACAAAGACATAAGAAAGCACTGTACCAAAACAAATGCCACAGGGATCCCAAAGAATGATACAAATCCTGGTCTCAATTCCTTAGCCAAAATACTTATGTGAGTATACAATGAAGCTCAAGGCTTTCTCAAGCGTCCAACCATGCTAATGACTGAAAAACAACATAATATAGACAAACATAGCTCATACTTTCCTCTAGGGGTCGAGCTCACATGTTTAGGAGCTGATCCAACTGGTCCTAAACTAAGAACTGTAATCTAGGCAACATACAACATGCCTCTAGAAACAAGGAAACTAATTCATTCAATTTCAAACAACCTCTAAACTGATGAATCTACCTATGCAAGTAAAAATATAAGATATTTACATCATGATCCATCAATTTTCATCAAATTCAATCATAAATTTTCCATTAGGAAAGTGAAAAAGTCAAACTAGGCATAACTGGGCCAAAAACAGAGCAAAACTAGGTCAAACTGGCAATTTTTCCTCTATGCGCCGCGCCCAATTCTCTATGCACTACGCCTATTTGTACCCACTTTTGGAGGCTTTCCCGCTGTCCAAATCAGCTCCAAGTGTGCTTTTTGGAAAGGTATGTCCATCTACGTTCCAACCCAAGTGTAATTTTTCAATTTGGCCTTCATTTTCTCTGTCAAAAATCAAATCTCCCAGGACTGCTTCCTGCATGTCAAAATATGGGCAGTGAGGTCATTTTTTGAGTGTTTTTTACCTCTTTGAGGGCTCAAAACCTGCCCAAATTTCTTGGCCATAGGTAGGCAAGCATAGTTTTTCATGACAAATCCAGAAATGTAAAGTTTTTGTGATTGGAGCCCTCTAGCAAAAGCAAGCGCCACGTGGCGCGGCGCATAGGGAGGAAAACTCTGTTTTTTTGTGCAAAAAATTTCCAAAATGCAAAAATTGCTCCAAATCTTTTGAAATTTGGGTTGGACATTCTTTATCAAGAGATATGTTGAGCTAAGGATGCCTCGGCTAATATCTGAAGTCGATCATGCTCCTTTCGCCTCTTTGAAGCCTTCTTCAATTTTGCCTTTAAATTCCTTATTCGCGCCTTCCAAACCTTGTTTCGTGCCATGTAATGAAATGCCATGTGTATCAACAAGTATTTCTCCTTGTTGGCCTTCTCTAGAAGTCTCTCTAAGTGGATGTTGACTCTCTTGAGCCAAGACTCCCGATCGGCATTGATCTCTTGCTCAAGTGAAGTGAACTCCACCCTCCTTCTTTGGGCAGCTTGGCAGTTCTCCCGAATGTTTTGTAACTCCATGATTGTGTGCTGATATTCAAGCTACTTTTTCCTCTGCTCCAATTATTTTATGATACACTTAGCCCTCTCCAATTTGAGGGACAAGGCTTTGATTTATGTTTGATGCTCTTGGATGATCTCTCTAAGATTTGCACTTTGCGGGCCCATATTTGTATCATCATCCTCAATAAGAATAAAGTCCTGCTCACCTGAAGGCCCCTCATCCTACATTGGCCTCTTGCCTTTGTCCTAAACATGTGGTGCTGATAACGGAAGCGAGGCCCCTTCCACCCCAGGTGGAGATAACACTCGCTTTGCTGCCGCGAACAACTGCCTGGTGCCCTTCTGATAAGTCATAAAGACTAGCACACTGACAACATGTATCTCCTGGCCCTCATGCTGATAAGAAGGTCCACCTGTCTCATGCAAGGCCTCTGAAGGTCCTTGAGGAGTTGTGAAAAACTCACGAGAGATGAAATCATCCCAAGTGATGCCCTACAAGCCAAGCTAATGAATAACCACAATTTTAATAAGAGCAAAATGGTAAATACTGTAAAATTGCTGTTGAGGGGTCTTGTGCTACACCAGAGTGGTCATCCTTTCGATATTTCAACACATGAAGTAAGGGATGTTCATCATCCGTACCCGGGTAAAACGCATGAGCAGCTTGATATGATAAGCATACAAACAGGAGAACTGGCCCTCACAGCTGAAATACTTCATGATCAATTTCATTAAAGGAGCATATTCATCTCTAATATACCGAAAAGGAAACACTCTCTTGAGCTACCTCAAGAAGCCAGGCTTAATGTATGGTTCATAATACTACCAGTCAATTTTCTGCCTCTTGTTCCATGACTCTCCAATGTTGGGAATACCAGTTGCTAATGAAATGGATTCTGGTGTTAATGTGAAAGTAACAGCAGCTAGAGTGGCTTGATCACCATGTAAATGCAATACAAACAAACGAGCCAACTCATGATGAAACTGAATGCTATAAACCTTCTCACAAAATTCATAACATGACTGATGTCGGAAACAAGAGATGGCAAGTGGGCAGGCCTGCAATTCAGCAAGGGTGGTTGGTTCTTCTCTGATATGTCTGCCACCTCTATGAGGCATCCTGGGTGGATGTCCCTTTGTAGGTGAGTCACTTTGGGTCTCCTCTTCATAATCATATGAAGGATCAGATGCCATGGAGAAATAGGTGCTGATATGTCAAACTGTCTTGGACTGCCTTGATGATGTGTTTGACCTTTGTCACCAAGGGAAAACAATGAAATGAGGGACTGTAAGGGGAGGGAAAAATAGTGGAGAATTAAGGGACTGTTGGGATAGATTTTAGTTAGGGAAATGTGGGATGTTTTGGGATTGTAGGATTAGGGTTTGGGGATTTACAATTGAGATTTTGGAAAAGGGAATTTGGGATAGGGGATTAGTAAATTTAGCGGGTAGGGGAACTAAGGGAATAATGAAATCAAGGGACAAATGGGCAGGCCTGCAATTCAGCAAGGGTGGTTGGTTCTTCTCTGATATGTCTGCCACCTCTATGAGGCATCCTGGGTGCATGTCCCTTTGTAGGTGAGTCACTTTGGGTCTCCTCTTCATAATCATATGAAGGATCAGATGCCATGGAGAAATAGGTGCTGATATGTCAAACTGTCTTGGACTGCCTTTGATGATGTGTTTGACCTTTGTCACCAAGGGAAAACAATGAAATGAGGGACTGTAAGGGGAGGGAAAAATAGTGGAGAATTAAGGGACTGTTGGGATAGATTTTAGTTAGGGAAATGTGGGATGTTTTGGGATTGTAGGATTAGGGTTTGGGGATTTACAATTGAGATTTTGGAAAAGGGAATTTGGGATAGGGGATTAGTAAATTTAGCGGGTAGGGGAACTAAGGGAATAATGAAATCAAGGGACAAATGTGATGAGGGAGTGAAATTGGTGACAAAATAGTGACTTGAAACCCTAGCAGCAAGTTTCTTTGAGGTATTTTAAAAGGTAGGGTTTGATTGTTTTAAACAAGCATCATGAAACACACACCATCAAACCATCATTGAACTTAGATAGAAAACATCTTTGAAAGGTCTACCTACTTTTATCAATATCAATCCACGCGATTTCGGGCGATTGGAGCAAGTTTGGCAGTGTTTGGTTTCTCTGGCTGTGTGTGCCGTGTAGCATGCCCAATGCACCGTGCCTCACCAATGTGTCGCGCCCTTGTTATTTTACACTGGATACTAAGGCCTAGTGCACCACGGCTCCTGTCCATTGCGCCGCGCGGAGCAACCTAATGCGATATTCACCCAAACTTCACACTCACTCACCAAAATTGCTCTATCTTTCTTCTCTTTTGCAAATGAACTTATCCAATGAAGGAATAGCTTATAAACAAAGAGCTTTTGAAATTTTGGCTCATGAAACCCACTTTCATAATGTTTTACAAATGACTTTATCTTTAAACTCTGTTTTTTTTTACTTTTTCACTTCTTTTAAGTTTTATGATGGACCAAATGACCTAAGCTCTGCTTGTTTTGCAAGTGTTCGAGCTTTTTGGGCTAAGTCAAGAAACTAGGGTGTAGATGAAGGAATTTACAATGAAGAAAACAAAATTTTCATGATTTTTGTACAATAAAAGCTAAATATTCTGTTAAAACACATTTTCGAACACTTGGCGATGCAATTTATTGATGTTGAAATTCCTCATGACTTGCCGGTTGCTTATTAGACACTTTGACACATTTTTTGACGAACCCTAATGAAACCCTAACTGGAATTTTACAACCTTCACTACAAAAAGAGGACTGTATATGCTTTTTGATGAGCAAACAACATGAACCAGTAGGTAAATGTCATGAGGGAAACTGTAGGAAAGCCACTCTCGTCAAATGATCCATGCACCTAATGGAATGCAGATGACTGGGTTGGACTCCTAATATGAAATGCAACAAGAGGATTTGATCTCTGATGGAGGGATGAATATATCGACACTAACAATTACGTTAAATCTTTGAACACTTGGATTAAGATGCTACTGTGTGAAAAGCGAGTTATGCGAATAAATTGATGTTAGGGGTTGTTATCACCCAAAAATTCTCAAAACATCATTGTGTCAACTCTTCTTTTGGTCATGATTTCAAGGAGGTCTACACATCATTTTTGTCTTGATAAAAGGGTAAGTGATAGGGTTTGAAGTCTTAAAACGTCATCTTTCATTTCCAAATAAAGTCCTTTAGGTTCACTTCATGGTCAAATAGGTCACATTTTCCATTTAGAAGTCATTAAATTAAGTTTAGGGTTAAATTTTTGCAATCACACAGGAATCCACAATTTCGTAGCTTAACTAGTTCAAAAAAGGTGATTTGCGCTACGAAACTATTGTGTATGCTCTTTTTTCTGTTTTTAGAAGTCAACTTCCAAGGGGGTTCTTGAGCACTCTAAAACTCATTTTTGAAAATTGAAAGAGGTTTTCTTCCTAACATACTTAACTACAAAAACCTCTCTCAATTTCTATAAATTCATTATGAGGTGGAAGAAATTGATGACCCAACTTGCACTACAAAATTATTGAAAGTCACTGAGAGAAAAACTCTATTTCCTAGTTTTAGTAGTTCACTTCATGATCAGTTTCTGGCCAAATGAAAAAGTATTTTAGAATTCTGAAAGCATTCTCTCTTCATGAAATCTCCAGCTACAATAACCTCTCTCACCTTCCTTAAAAGTGTTACCAATTGAGAGAAACAAGGATTTCTTTGAAGCCATATTTTCAGAAATCAGAATTTTCCACTTTTACACATGTTGTTCAAAGACAGTTTCTAGACATTTAGGTCACAGATCAGCAGGGTTGGTAACAATGTTGGAGGTGTCATAAAGGTCAAAGAAATAGATTAACAACTGTCAAAGAATGTATTTAAGTCTTAGATAAGTTTGTTGAAACATGTTTTAGGAGTTTCACTCCTATTTGTATTAGGACTCCTAAAAGACAGTTAGCTGTCAGCCGGTAATTAAGAGTTGATTTATGAGTAGATAGGAGTCAGTTTTAGAAATTAGAATTCTCCTAAGGATGGATCATAGAATCCAAGGTTGTAAAGACTCTATATGAAGCATGAGGTCGAATTCCTCATGGTTGGCATTTGTATTAGCGAAAGAAGTTGTGTTATGGGAGCAAACTGTGTGTTTTTCAACTTAATACAGAGATCAGTTTTACAACTCAAGATTCACAAGGGGTTTATGTGTTTGATGTTTTTATAGCCTTTTTCAATTACTTATTTGCAGTGGTATGAGCTTGTGATACTTAGAATTCATTGAAAATTCTCTAACTTCCTTCACATGCTTGTAAACTGTGTTGATTCACTGTGTTACTGTTTTACTTATAAACCTAAATTCCAAGTGCCTTGACTTCCATGTTTTGCTGATCATGATGTTTTGTTGAAGATTATCTTGACTCCATAGCCCAACAGATGTTTGTTGATCTTCGATTCAACCAATTATACAATTGTTTCCATTTTTATTCCTAGTTAGCCATCTAATCATTAATCAAAAATCTTAAACCTATTGAGAGAGCCCTCTCAGGTTGAGGAGGCTAAGCCTCAACCAAAAGATTGGTTTGAAAGAGTTACTCAGAGTCTACTTGATCAGCAGCCTATCAGGGTCAGATTTTGTGATAACATTTTGGTGCATCTGCTGGGAGCCTGAAGATTACTTATTCACGAAATCAAGAAGCTGAACTTCTGAAGGTAGCAGGAGCTCAGGAAGCTGTTCGAGGTTGCATCTACCTTAGTGACTCCACACATCAAATAAAAAATTGGAAGGTGGCTCAACTGCTATAAGATAAGTAGCTTGATGAAGTTTCAAGATGAGTGCCATTGCAAGAATGAATGCTAGGTATGCCCCTATGAATCGGTCTCCCCTGGTTTTCCAAATCCTATGCCATTGGTCAAATGGTTAGATGACCTTCCAATATTCAAAGATGAAAAGAAAGACATTTCTGCTCTTCATTTGGTTAGGTTCCATATGCATGTACACAGTCTTAAGGTTCAGTTCCTTGAAGATTGTCTCATGAAGATGTTTATGACCACTTTAGAAGGAAAAGCATGGTCTTGGTATAAAGGCTTGGAAAATGGTTCATTATATTCTCTTGCGAATTTCCATGATGTGTTCTATGAGATGTATAAAGAGTGTCATCCATCCTTATTGCTGGTCAAACATTACTATAAACATTCTGTGAGTTTTATTCAATATTTGGAGGATTGTTATGAAGATGATGAATTCATGGATGAAGAAATTTTAGAGGCTCTTCATAACAATACATTTCAACACCAAGAAGAAAGGATAACATCCCATAAAATGCAACATGAAAATCAGCGGGGGTTTACTTATGAAGACCATGTTACATCCTCTGAGATTAATGTAAAGATGTAGCAAACTTGCCAGTCTTTTGATCATAAAGAGTATGAAAATCATTGCAAACACCAAGAATAAATACTGGAAGATAGCTTTTATAACCCTCAGGCAGAGGTAAAGGTTGATTTTTTATGTCATGCTTTGCAGCAGCTTACATCAAAGAATGATCATAATAATGAGGAAAATTACATTGTTTGTGGGAATAATTCAGAAAAGTAGTTGGATAGCATATCAAAGGAATTTTGTGTGGCTGAGAATCAGTTGTCTGAAGATATAGAATGTTATGAGAATCATCAAAATAATCATGTCTTTTTTGACCCTATAGCTGATTACATGGAAAAGATTTACTGTTCAGGTTTCCAATTATATTTTCATCTTGAAGATCAGTTACATCTCATGATGACTCAGTTATTTTAGTATCATGTTTTTTTTGCTGCAAGTGCAGTTAAGAGATTCAAGTGTTAGATCAAATCAATTATTGGCTTCATTGGAAGTTTCATGTTCCTTGAGCTACAAATGGAGGTTGCAGCTGATGGGGTAGGTAGGAGTGTGTGAATAAGCTCAAAGTTGACTGAGCATCTTTTCAGTAGATATAGATTTGTTTCTTCTATAGTGATCATCAAGCTTGAGCCCGAGGAGAAGGCCATTAAAGCTTGGGGAGCAGATTGGGAAGAATTTCAAAGTTTTATTCTAAAGGATGGATAGCAACACTGGAACTACCGATTCTTAGTGTACCACTGGGGCACACTATCCCCAGTAGAGCCACTATTATCACCCAAAAATTCTCAAAACATCATTGTGTCAACTCTACTTTTGGTCATGATTTCAAGGAGGTCTAAAGGTCATTTTAGTCTTGACAAAAGGGTAAGTGATAGGGTTTGAAGTCTTAAAATGTCATCTTTCATTTCAAAATAAAGTCCTTTAGGTTCACTTCATGGTCAAATATGTCACATTTCCCATTTAGAAGTCATTCCATTAAGTTTAGGGTTAAATTTTTGCAATCACAAAGGAATCCGCAATAGCGCAACTAGTTCAAAAAAGGTGATTTGCGCTATGAAACTACTATGTATGCTCTTTTTTCTGTTTTTAGAAGTCAACTTCCAATGGAGTTCCTAAGCAATCTAAAACTAATTTTTGAAACTTGAAAGAGGTTTTTATTCCTAATATACTTAATTACAAAAACCTCTCTCAGTTTCTTTAAATTCATTATGGGGTGAGAAAAATTGATGACCCAACTTGTGCTACAAAACTGCTGAAAGTCATTGAGACAAAAACTCTTTTTTCTGGTTTTAGTAGTTCACTTCATGATCAGTTTCTAGCAAAATGCAAAAGTATTTTAGGATTATGCAAGAAATTTCTCTTCATAAAATCACTAGCTATAATAACCTCTCTCACTTTCCTCAAAAATGTTACCAGTTGAGAGAAAAAAGGATTTTTTTGAAGCCATATTTTGAGAAATCAGAATTTTCCACTTTTACACATGTTGTTCAAAGACAGTTTCTGGACAGTTAGGTCACGGATCAGCAGGGTTGGTAACAATGTTGGAGGCATCATAAAGGTCGAATACATGGATTAGTAGCTATCAAAGAATGTATTTAAGCCTTAGATAAGGTTTTTGAAACATGTTTTAGGAGTTTCACTCCTATTTGTATTAGGACTCCTAAAAGACAGTTAGCTGTCAACTTGTGATTAAGAGTTTGTTTTATGAGTAGATAGGTGTCAATTTTAGAAATTCGAATTCCCCTAAGGATGGATCATAGAATCCAAGGTTATAAAGACTCTATATGAAGCATGAGGTCGAATTCCTCATGGTTGGCATTTGTATTAGCAAAAGAAGTTGTGTTATGGGAGTAGACTGTGTGTTTTTCAACTTAATACAGAGGTCAATTTTACTACTCAAGATTCACAAGGGGTTTATGTGTTTGATGTTTTTATAGCATTTTAAAATTACTTGTTTGCAGTGGTATGAGCTTGTGATACTTAGAATTCATTGAAAATGCTCTAACTTCCTTCACTTGCTTGTAAACTATGTTGATTCACTGTGTTACTATTTTAATTATAAACCTAAACTCCAAGTGCCTTGACTTCCATGTTTTGTTGATCATGATGTTTTTTTGAAGACTATCTTGACTCCATAGCCCAATAGATGTTTACTAATCTTTGATTCAACCAGTTATACATTTTTTTCCATTTTCATTCCTAGAGTTAGCCATCTAATCATTAACCAAAAATCTTAAACCTATTGAGAGAGCCCTCTCAGGTTGAGGAGGCTAAGCCTCAACCAAAAGATTGGTTTGAAATAGTTACTCATATTCTACTTGATCAGCAGCCTATTAAGGTCAGATTTTGTGATAACAGGGGCTACATGAAGTGGGAGGATCTACATAAATGAAGGTAGCCTAGAACTAGAAACTAGCCACTTGATTTCACCTCCACGAGAAAGCGAGGAAGAGCTCACAAAGGTTTCACCAAGAACTGCGATCAGTTTGATAAAAAAATGAATTCTACACATACCACCCCCACCTACACCACCACCAGTATCACCATCTTCACCCCTGTCTTCTCCCATACCATGTCCTCCACCTCCACAGTTCAATATGGGAAGCGCGATAAAGTTGGTGGTGTTCAAAGGAGTAGCGAATGAAGATCCGAACCAGTTTTGGTTCGTGGTAAAGGCTGTATGGGAAGTGCAAGGAGTCACGGATGACAATATAAAGAAAGAAAAAATGGTCAGCACTCTACAAGATCATGCCCTAACTTGGAACATTAAGCATTCCAATGACAATCCAAATGCAGGGATCGCGTATATCCAAGCCTTGCTAAATAAGGAATTTAGCAGGCCAAAATCAGAGACACATTCGATTATTGGATTTAAGGAAATCATGATGCTTCTAGGTGAGACCCCCAAGGAATTGGATCAGAGACTGAAGTGTACAATTCGAGAAGCCAATATGACCTTGACGGATGGGCAACATTGTGCATGGTTTGTAGCATCGCTAACAACGCATCTAAGGAACTCGTTGTCGTTGCAGAAGCTAACCACTCAAGCTGAGGCCTCGGAGATCACAATGAGACTACACAAGACCCCAATACAAGATCCTAGCCTGGGAGTTCAATAAATCTATGCACAGTTGAAAAACTTCTGCCTTGAGATGCAAAGTTTGCAACAAGATAGGACAGTTTACCTAGAAGCACGCGAGGAGGTATGGTGCGTAAATCAAAAAGGCTAGGGACATGACAAGGACCATTGTCCAGTATTTGTGAACTACCTTATGGGAGGAGGACCAATGCCATTGAGACAAGAGGCACAAGCAGGACCAAGCACAGTGCCTGTATTATGGTGTGCAATTTGTCAGGTAGGAGGAAAGCATGATATAGATAACTACCATCTATTACAAAAGTATACGTAGAATTCCCAATAGTTTTCTTTTAATTTCTATAGGTCAGTAGGCCACGATGAGCGTACCTGCAGAAATTATGAACTGATGATGGATCAAACTCCTACTTACAGATTTTAGACCGAAACACGAGCCCTCGATCAAAATGCAAGGATGGCGCGAGCTGGATTTCAGTGGCGTGAACAAGGTAGAGTAGGAATGGCGCCAGGAAGAGATCACAGACAGCTAATTTGTTACAATTGTGGAGGGCCAAGGAATTATGCCCATGATTGTACAAATACAACGAGACCATCATGCTTATATTGTACCCAGTTTGATCATGAGATGGAGGACTATCCCACGCTGATAGCAAGGTTGCACAATAAAGGAGTGCTCTAACCTCCCCCGACCTCAGAACCTACAAATGATGAGGTATGAATCGCGTGAGGACAACTTGAATGTAAATATCATGCTCCAAAGTGGTATCACCACAGGAGATGACAAAAGTAAGAAGCCCGAAGAGAGTGCCTAGGTTCACAAGGCTCCAACAAAGGAACCAGAATTTGATTTAGAGCACACTAAGGAGACATTCATGGAAGCTATGAAGATCTTAGTAGATGCCTCCACTTCAAGAATTAAAGTCAAACTAAAACCGAAAATCGACCCATCAATGCTCACTACATTTTTGGAAACATGCATGAAGCTGCTATGCGATATAAAAGCTATGAAGGGGCTATAAGAACTCATCACTAGATGTGTTGGAACCACGCCAGGAGAACCACATGTAGTCCGAAAGCTCGCGAAGCACAAAATTCGAATAGGAGGAGAGATGACAATTACCGCGCAGATCGGGGAATTTGAAATGGATCAAGTAATTTTGGATCTAGGATCAGACACGAACGTCCTACCAAAGTATACATGTGTGTGCATTGTTGAGCCTTGTAATAGGTATGTATTTACTCTTGATTATTGTCTTTTTCCTCCTTTCTTATCCATCTTGTGCCATGATATAATAATAAATTGATAGGATTTTGATAAGGAATGAACAAAACTATTGTTGATAGGATTTGACCAACCAAACTAACTCTCATTACTTTTTATGTAGAAAAATAGTGGAAGGAACAGTTGTTGTTCCCAAGTTGAAACAAAAAAAGCTAATCTAGAAAAATGAGACGCGTCAAGTGTAGTCGAACCAAGGAACAAGTCAAGGAGATCAGCATGAGATAGAAGAATTGTCTAAAGATAGCATTTAGTTGTGAATCCCTTAGGATCTCCTGATCCTAAGGGATCACATTTATCTTTTCATTTTGACTATAAAAGAGAAGACTAAAGAGGGATCTCTCGTCTTTTACTTGGATTGTAATTATAATTTACAGAAGGGTGATTCTGAGGAACAAGATCGTGTTGTAATGATAAGTGAATTTGATGATTGATATACAACTTGCATTGTTGTTCGTTCATATATTCTAAAATTGTTAAGCAGTGTTCGCTGGTGGCTAGGGCCTAGTCTCTGGTGGAACTTATTGTTGTTCCCTATTTTATGTATTTTTCGTTTCCTGCAAGTTATTCTACTTTATAGTTTCTCAGTTGATGTATTTTCATTGGATCATATTTCTGGTATTCATTTCATTAATGTGCAGTCATATTTGGTTTTATTTAATTCATGTCATGGATTGAATTAGTTATCAGTTAAAGAATCATTTCCGATTAATTGTAGAATAGAGCGTGATGGATTAAATGCTTTCTTTCTATCTAATAGTTTAAGTACAACTGAAAGAGCTCAATTAATACTACGGTGCTCTCAGTTGATTTTCATTTGAATTTAGTTGATTAAGATTGAATTACAGTATTGTTTGAGATAGAGTCATGATGCTTAGATGAATTATTTCCTTTAGAGTTACAAGCTTGAGACTTATGATTGCATCTGTCTACTCTTGTATTGAATTTCATAGCTTAGTTTAAAGCATTACTCTCTGGATTTATAGCTTTCACATATTGTGTACACACTTGGAATAAAAAGACTTACCCAAGATGATAATTAATGTGAGGCAATTAGGAGTTTTAAAAGACACCTTTTAGAACCCAACATTTTGGCATCGTTGCTGGGGAGAGTGTTGCCATTTTACAAAGAGTGATGTTTGTCTGCTAAGAGATAGTTAGATATTAAAAATGGGAGGTAATAACCTGCATAACGAGCGAGTAAAATGCTCGCTCCTTCATCCACTTTCCAGCAAAATTATGTAGGAATTTAAGATACAAATGAATGTTTGTATTTTTGTATGAATCACTAAGAAGAAAATACTACAAAAAGATATAATTCCTCCCCCCAAACTTGAAAAATCCAAGGGACTGGTGACCCTTGGTCGATCAACCTTCATTGATGAAATCATAAGAAAAGTTGAGTCTCAGTCATCAGTAGGACCCCGAACTATTGCTACCAAACACTCTACTATTTCCCTTCAGGCCATAGGATCACCATCTGTAGCCAACGCTGAGATTCACAGTAAGACTAAAGGGTATAAATAGAGTTTTCAAGATATTGAAAATTCATAACCATGCCCTTCACAAGAAGGGAATTCTTACAACCTCCGTGAAGGAGAAGGAGAAATGGGTAATCCTGAAATTAAATCATCGGAACCTAGATCTCCTGAAGTAGTGATTGAACATAGGACACCCAATGTTCTGGATCGAGGTAATGCTGTTAAAATCATTCCAGCCTCTTCTGGACATCCTAGGAACAACTCTCCAGCTCCAAAGATCCCTGAAGAATATTGGAATATTTTTAACCAAATGGCCAATAATCAGCGACAGCCCCAGACATCTAGGTTACAATACCCTATTGTAGACACAACGATCAATGCCCCCACAAAAGCTATTCCATTACAAAAAATTCCTACATTTCATGGGCTAACTTCAGAAGACCCTGCTGCATTCCTTTTCGAATTCGATGTCCTATGTAGGGGTTATGATTACACATTACACCACTGACCCCCAGAAGCTGAAACTATTCCCCTCTACTTTGAAGGGAGTAGCCCTACATTGGTTTATAAGACTTGGTGGAGGTACCATCAATGATTGGGAACAGATGAAAACATCCTTCCTTAAAAAATACCAAGATTATTGTCGAACTAGAGAACTAAAAGATGAAATCTTTCAAATGGTAGCTAAGCCTAATGAGACTCTGGAAGAATATGTGGAGTGTTTCCAATATAATCTACAAAGATCTCCTTATGAAAATCTGCCTGATAATGTTCTAAAAGCCACAATGATTAAACGTATGAAAGACCAATGGGTAATAACATTGAATATAATGGGTAAGGGTGATATTTATCAAGAATATTATGACAATATTATAGACTTGTGCATCAGGTGCTCCAGGGTCAGTACAAGGTTGAAACCAACTGGACGTGGTGTGATCACCAAAGACAGCAAAGCCTCAGGAGGAAGCATTACAAGAGTCAAAATTGGAAATCTATTAGAGGACTTCAAAACTAATTTCCTAGGGAACCTGACGACACAATTGGATATCATGCAAGCTAAACGAAAATAGAATGAAGGAGAATGGAACCTAGCTATTTCTATCCTCGTCAAAGAAAAAAAAACAACCATAAAGAATGCCCGCTAGATACGATATAGGCATGTGCCATATGTACCAAGGAGCATGCCACGGAAAGTTACCCATCATTCCCAGGATTAAAAGTAGTCTTCAAGGAAGTGGAGGAAGAAGTGGAACTAGTATATATGTTGAACCAGTGTCGTCAATGGAAAGCATGTCAAACAGGTATGCCTACTGATCCATCTTCATTCTTTCCTCCCTCGCAATATAATTCTCAACAATATTCAGGGGCAGCATGGCAGAATCAGCCACCTTTTTCTACTTGGCCACCTCAAACATTTTCTATGCCGCCATGGCCCAACTAGTCAAATCCAAACAATAATTGGTCAAATCCCTCTTACCCTCCACCATTCTGGTAGAACAATCCCTATCCATCCCAATGGTCCCCTTCCACCTCACAAAATCATAACTGGCAACCAAACTGGCAAAGATCCACAAACCAGCCTATGGAGACAATTCCTCTATCTCAACCTACCTTACGAGCACCTTATACATTGCAACAGAATCCTCAATCTAATATATGACTACAACTCCCAGCCCAACCCAACCCAAATCCCAACAACAGACCAATCTAGTCAGTACAAATCATTGAAGGTCTGGACCCTGAAGCAAAGTTGAGAGAGTGCAATGAACTCAAGTTAAGATCTAGACGCATAATTGCTCCAAACGAGGATAAAAGTCTGCAACCTAAAGAACCACACCTAAATAAGCCTTTCATTGTAAATGATCGACAAGGGGAAGATATAGTCATGCAGAAAATTCCCAAAAATATCATAACTACTTCCCCACCATTCCCAGAAAGACTGATGATACCACACCCAATTAAACACCCCGACTTTGATCTTATGGGTGAACTCAAGAATATTTGTATAAAAATACCCCTCCTCCAAGCTATTCAAGGCATTCCAATATATGCCAAAACTATTAAATAATTGTGTATAAATAAGACTGTGAGGCAAACAAAAATAACCCCAACTGTCCATGTTGTTGGGACTTTGTCTTATTTATTGCTAGGCAAAGAGACACCTATAAAATATTAAGACCTAGGAAACCCCATTGTCACAGTACAGATAAATGGCCACTCTTTTCCCAATGCTTTAGTTGATTTAGGGGCAACCATTAACATTCTCACAACAACAACTTGCGAAATACTTGGCATCATAGCCTTGCAACCAACAACAACCTTGCTGGAACTTGCTAACCGCTTAGTCATTAGGTCAGAAGGAACATTACTGAATGTGATGGTTTTTGTAGAGACTTGGGAATATCAGACAGAGTTTTTGATTATTTACCCAAGGAACCAGCTAGATGGACATCCTTTAATTTTAGGAAGGCCTTGGTTAGCAATAGTTGATGCTTATATCAGCTTCTGGATAGGCAGTATGACCATAACCAAAGGGAATGATGTGAAGAATCTAGCCTTATACCCTCCTACTCAACCAAGCCTAACCATTGTAAAAACTAGGAAGCAACCTGTAACATATTTAACAAAAAATATTCAGTCATCATTGACTGTGGCACATGCCCTTGATTTTAAAAACCAAACAGAAGATGATGTAATTAATACTTTTATCCTTCATCCTACTACAGTGTCTAGTTTGAAATGTCATATGATTAAAGCAGTCCTTGAAAATGAAATTGAAGAAGATTCACTGAGAGATATCAATGACCAACCAATACCAACAACCACTATCTATAATAGCAAACCTATTGAAATCGAGCAAGGGAAGATCCTAAATATTAACAGTAATCTAAGTGATGACCAGCAACAAAAACTTATTCAAGTCCTTAGGAAATATAAAGGAGCTTTTTCTTGGGATCACTGATGCAGGGGCATTCAACCCAAGAGAAAATCATTGTATTTTAGTAGACATAGGGGGTCATGTATTTTAAGGAAGTTGGATTCCTAAGTCTCAAATTAATGTACTATTTAGGCTTTCAAGTGATTAGAATAGGAATTAATTAGATGTGTGAGGATGTTTGTAAATGCTCTCGAATAAAGGAGAACATGAGTGGTTAATAATGACAAGAGAGTTAGAAGTCAATTATAACTCTAAAGATAGTTTCATGATTCAAGGAACTAGAGATATTTCTTAGGAATTAATTGAAGTGAGAACTGGACATAGAGGACATTTAGGAGTCAGTTTAGTAGATGTAGGATTTGAACCAGAATTAGTTCAAAGAGCCTTTCTAGTATAAATGTAAGCCTACGGGCAGAGTAGGGGGAGGAGGCCACTGATACTGAAGATCAAGCCTATGAGAGACAAAGAGTCTCAAATGTAATCATTTATTTATACTTATATATACAAAGGTTTATTCATAACTGTGTTAGTGTGTGGAATGAGCATTTAATGAATGAATTACATGTAAGTTGTGAATTCATAGGTTTTATAACAGAAGGTTGCAGTCGGAGTTCTGTAGATACATAGAGGAGAGAATGATTCAGAGGAATCATCACGGGTCTTAGAATCCAATTGAAGAAACAGAGTGAAGCTCTGGAGAGAAGTAGCGTAGCAAGAATTCACAGATGAGCTAATCTTAGAGAAGTTGAGCAGCAGAAGTGGAAAGTGAAACCCTAATGAAAAACTGAAACTACAAAGAAAATGTTGAAGAATTAGTGTAAAATATAAGTAAAAAGGAATAGCGGAGAAGTGAAGTATCAATGCATATTAACCATTAGATCTCAAATATCAACGGTCCAAATCAACCCGTGGAGGACCGGCGAACTTTGATGGAGAAATAATGGAGGAATTAGATGTTGACCGTCCAATCGACAGATCAATAGATCAACAGTCATCCCTTGGTGAAAGAGCACAGACGATAACGTAGCAAAGAGGTGGTATTTCAGGCGAGATTTAAATGGTAAGTGGTATTGATGGAATAGACTCGATTACATTCATACCATGACACATAGCAGCGAAGTGGAGTGGGGAAACCACTTTATCAAGAAGTTAACCCCCCTGCTCGTTGTCTATCCGAAGTCGGGGTGAACCGTCGGATCTACTAAGTGTAGATCAATGGCAGAGGATTAATATGTGAGTTGCTTAATAGGAGAAGGGTGAAGGGAAAGCGACTTGCGATAATGCGAAGGGCCAATGAGTGCGGACTCAATGACAATTATGAATACGGTTTATAATTTTTGAAGTCCGGCTTTATGGTTTGGAGCGCGTTTTCCTTTGTATTACCGTATTTCCCATATTTTCTGATAGAATGAATGGTCCAGGTTTTTAATGTAAAAGAGCCAATAATGTGTTCCGACAGTGTGATCGCATATCGGGAAAGTGGAAGGAGTGTGTAATGTGACCCGCAGAAGAGAGATGCCCCTATTGCGATAAAGGTAAAGCTCTGATATCTTTGCAAAGGCCGTATTAAGGCGGAAAGGTATGTTTTAAGTGCATTTCTGTTATAAAAGGGCTATAATAGAAATATAGCATCAATAAAGGGTTTTCATGTGTTAAGTCCGGTATAACCAAAGTTTATAAAGTGAAGGTTTAATGTGTGGGCTTAAGGGTTAATGAAGGTTTATAAGGGTGAATAAGTCCCGATAGAGGAGATTGAAAGTCTGGGCTATTGTATTGAATAATTCTACATATGAAGTTTATTAAGAAAAGGGTCCTTAACCATTGATGGTTGAAGAGTTTGAATCCTTATAGAGTTAAAATTCCTGGGACAAATGTGTTTATACATTTTACATGCATTCAGTAGGTGTAAGCGGGGGTAACCCTGGCATCATTTGGTATCAGAGCAGGTTTGTAATTGAAACAAATGGTGTTAAAACAAAACAAAAATATTCTATGTGAAAGAATTTAGAACAATGTTATGTGTCAAAGATGTTTATGCAGGCAAGGAGGGATCATATTCTAATCTGACAGGAAGTAGACACACAGAGGTGATGTGTAGCAGAACTTGCAGATGCAAGAAACAGAGGAAAATCCATTCAAGGTACAGGTGGAATGGTGAAACAAGATCATGCTAAGATCTTCAATGTGAGGTGATATGTTCTGTTTTGACTTGAGAATGTGTGTTTATACATTGATATGTAGGTGACAACATAAGAAGGTGTGAAGGTTGCAGAAATTTAGAGCAAGGAGTGCTCAATTGGTTCCAAAGGAAAGAACCAGAGAGATGCTAAAAGATTGAGCTCAAAGGAGAAAAGCTTACTGAGGCATATGTAGCAAGAAGGAGACTTGTTACTGTAGAAGGATTGCTGTAGATTACAAAGGAAATTCCATAGAGGATGTGGGTAGAATTGCTAACGGATGAAGGAAGCTGGTAAGTCTTTCTAAGTGAAAGAAGAGGTGGTTAGAACCAAGTACTTCATTGTGAATGAAATACAAGAGGACAGTTATCTTCTTGAGAAGTGCAGATGGGTTGAAGCCTAGAAGGAGCAGAGAGAAGTTCTCAAAGGAGGTTCCAGAGATAGAGAACCAAGGGCTTTCCAAAAAGACTAAGTACAAAGGAAAGCTTGGTGAGGTAAGTTGCAACAAGGAGGACTTGTTGTTGCAGAGGCTTAATACAACTCATAATGAGTGAGTGAGGAGCTCATGAAGATAGAGAAAAATATGGTTGTTGATAGTCATAGTAGAGGTTCTGAGGAAAACCACAGTAGAAGAAAGATGAAGAAAGAGGATGCCAAGGCAAATGGTAAGAGGATGAGTCAATAGGAAATTGACAAAGAGATTGTAGAGTTAAATGAACAACTTGATGTGTTAAGGATAATACTTGAGGAAAGATAGAGACTAGGTTAGGTCTTGAGGAAGAAGCCAATGAAGTGGCATAAGTTGCAAAGAAGGCTACATTAGAGGCAAGTGAGGTGGCTGATGGAAAAACTCAAGGAAACTGAGTTGGAAATGGAAATGGAAGAGTCCATTTGTGAACCAGAACAGGGAGAAATTCTTGGAGAAACTGAAGATGAAGACTTGAAGACTAAAATTTCAAGTGAGGCCAAAGGGTCACATGGTTTTAAATCTGAAAATTTGTGTATGTTTGCAAGTGAAACATGTAAAGAAGGACAATTTGATGATATTGTCATAAAGGAGGAAGAAGACAAGCAGAATCTAAATTCTATTCTAGAAGAAGATGAGATAGATAGGTCTCATATATAGTTGAGGAAAGATATCAAGCAACCAAGTGAAGGGCTTCAAGAGATTGAGGAGGATACCACCGAAGAATTTCTGAGTCATAAAGAGAACTTAGAACAGCAAGGAGATATGATGGCTGAAGAATCCAGTGAGCCAACGGGGTCTTATGTTTTTAAAACTGATAGTTGGTGTATGATGGCGGGTATTGCAGGAGAAAAAAAAAAACTTTTGAAGATACCTTTAGAGTAGATGAAGATCTAGAAGTAAAAGGTGACAAGGAAAACTTCTCAGAAGAAGAAGAATTTGATTGCATAAGGAAGGAAAAGTCTATGGATGAGTCTATAGAAGTTGTCATAGAGATGAGGAACCAGGATCTTATTCTGATGAAGAATGAAGGAATGTTGTCTCAGAAAGGTAATCAAATGAATTTGATTAATGTTATTGATGAAAACCAAATACAAGAGAATGTTAATGCAGATGGTGAGACAAGGATAACTCTGGGAGAAGAGTTATAGAGGGACAACAAGGCAAAATGTATTAAAGAAGAAGGACATCTATTGATAGATGTTAAGGAAGAAGAAGTCTTTGCCAAAAACTTAGCAAAGGGAGAAAGGACATTTGATGATTTATCAATAACAAAGGAAGGTATGGAAAATTGTGTGAAATTTCCAAATTCTACTCCAGTTGAAATTATTGAGTTATATAGAAAATTAGATTTTCAAAGAAGGGAGTTGGAAAAACAGAGAATAGATGTTCAAGAGAGATTGCTAAAAAAGGATAACAAAAACATTGTCATGAATGACAATCATAAGAAAAAGGAGATGGGTGTGAAAGTTCAACAGATTGACAAAGAAGTTCACTATGGTGGACAAGAGTAAGAAGACATCATTAGAGCAGATGATGTGGAAGAGAGACTAGTTGACAGTCTCATGAGTTCTTTTGAGAATTCAAAACAACATACTGATGTGCTGACAGAGGAGAAAGAAACAAAGAAGCAAACTGAATTGTTGCCAAAGGAAGATAAGGCACAAAAGTCTTATGTTTTTTATTTTAACAAGTGTTTTGTGAGTGCAAGTTTTGTTGCAAATGCTAGAGGAAATTTGACACAAATGAGTAGCCAAATAAAGATGAAAGAAGAAGATTTTGCGGAAGAATTCAATCCATGGAAAAGAGATGCTCAATTACTGGAGAGAATGCTAGAAAGTCATGATTCAGTGCAAATAGAAATAATCATGAAAGAGGGTAAAGATGAAAGGGAGGGAGCAATAATAACAGAACAAGTAAGAATGAGAGGAAGAGTAAGAGTAAGTGATAGCATTCAACAACCCCAAGAAGAAGAATAGCAGATTGAAGAGTTTGTGGATAGCAACAACCTCAAACAAAGAGAAAGAGGTAGAAGTAAGAGGCAGAGTATGGACCAGTCCAAAGATGTGGTGGAAAAAGAAATTGAAGAATTGTGGAAGTTGATAATGAAATAGGCCATAAAGAGAAAGTTGATGATAGCAGGAAGGATGATCAATCGGAACTTGAACCTAATTGACAAGGAGAAGAAGATGGAGCAGAAGACAACGGAAATACAGTAGCAGAAAAGGTGCAAGACACTTGGGCAGATACAAACTAAAGTTTGGGACCCTGGAGGTTTTTTTCAACACATGAAAACACATGATCAGGAGATCATGAATACTTTCTACTTTGGGAGTCTAATGCAAGAGAATTCAATCCAAGAGAAAATCATTGTATTTTAGTAGACATAGGGGGTCATGTACTTTAAGGAAGTTGGATTCCTAAGTCTCAAATTAATGTAATATTTAGGCTTTTAAGTGATTAGAATAGGAATTAATTAGATGTGTGAGGATGTTTGTAAATGCTCTCAAATAAAGGAGAACATGAGTGGTTAATAATGACAAGAGAGTTAGAAGTCAATTATAACTCTAAAGATAGTTTCATGATTCAAAGAACTAGAGAGAGTTCTTAGGAATTAATTGAAGTGAGAAGTGGACATAGAGGACATTTAGGAGTCAGTTCAATAGATCTAGGATTTGAACCAGAATTAGTTCAAAGAGCCTTTCTGGTATAAATGTAAGCCTATGGGCAGAGTAGGGGGAGGAGGCCATTAATACTAAAGATCAGGCCTATGAGAGATAGAGAGTCTCAAATGTAATCATTTGTTTATACTTATATATACAAAGGTTTATTCCTACTTGTGTTAGTGTGTGGAATGAGTATTTAATGGATGAATTACAGGTAAGTTGTGAATTCGTAGGTTCTATAATAGAAGGTTGCAGACAAAGTTTTGTAGATACACAGAGGAGAGAATGATTCAAAGGAATCATCATGGGTCTTAGAATCCAATTGAAGAAACAGAGTGAAGCTCTGGAGAGAAGTAGTGAAGCGAGAATTCGCAGAGGAGCTAAGCTCAGAGAAGTTGAGAAGCGGAAGTGGAAAGTGAAACCCTGAATAAAAACCCAAAATACAGAGAAAACATTGAAGAATTAGCGTAAAATATAAGTAAAAAAGAAAAGCGGAGAATTGAAGTATCAACACATATTAACCATTAGATCTCAGAGATCAACAGTCCAAATCAATCCTTGGAGGACCGACGAACCTTGATGGAGAAATAATGGAGGAATTAGATGTCGACCGTCCGATCGCTGGATCAATAGATCGATGTTCATCCCTCAATGAAAGAGCGCAGATTATAACGTAGCGAAGAGGTGGTATTTTGGGCGAGATTTAAATGGTAAGTGGTATCAACGGACTGGACCTGATTCCATTCATACCACGACACATAGCAATGAAGTGGAGTGGGGAAACCACTTTATTGGGCGGTTAACCCCCGTGCTCGTGGTCTATCCGAAGTCGAGGTGAACCGTTGGATCTACTAAGTGTAGATCAACGATGGAGAATTAATATTCAAGTTGTTTGATCAGAGAAGGGTGAAGGGAAAGTGACTTGTGATAATGCGAAGGGCCGATGAGTGTGGACCCGATGACAATTATGAATGCGGTTTATAATGTTTGAAGTCCAGATTTATGGTTTGGAGTGGGTTTCCTTTGTATTCCCGTATTTCCCACATTTTCTGATAGAATGAATGGTCTAGGTTTTTAATGTAAAAGAGCCAACAACGTGTCCCGACAATGTGATCGCATATCCGGAAAGAGGAAGGAGTGTCTAATGTGACCCACGAAATAGCGATACCCCGACTGCGATAAAGGTAAAGCTTTGATATCTGTGAAAAGGCCGTATTAAGGCGGAAAGGTATGTTTTAAGTGCATTTATGTTATAAAAGGGTTATAACAGAAATATAGTGCTGATAAAGGGTTTTCATGTGTTAAGTCCGGTATAACCAAAGTTTATAAAGTGAAGGTTTAATGTGCAGGCTTAAGGTTTAATGAAGGTTTATAAGGGTGAATAAGCCCTGATAGAGGAGATTGAAAGTCTGGGCTATTGTATTGAATAATTCCGCATATGAAGTTTATTAAGAAAAGGGTCCTTAACCATTGATGGTTGAAGAGATTGACTCCTTAGAGAGTTAAAATTCCTGCGACAAATGTGTTTATACATTTTACATGCATACTGTGTGTGTAAGCGTGGGTAACCTTGGCATCAATTACCTAGACATGAAAGGGATTGAACCTCAGCTATGTATGCACCACATTTACACTAAAAAAGATACAAGACCCATTCGAAAACCTCAGTGTAGATTAAATCCTCACCTAAAGGATATTGTTAAAGAAGAACTTCAAAAACTATTAGATGTGAATTTTATCTATCCTATATCTGACACTAAATGGGTTTCTCCATTAGTAGTGGTCCCTAAAAGGAATGGGAAGTGGGGGATATGCGTTGACTACAGAGAACTCAACAAAGCAATGCAAAAAGATACACTGGCAGGGAAGAAATTGTTCTCTTTCCTGGATGGCTTCAGTGGCTACAACCAAATTCAAATTACCCCTGAAGACCAGGATAAAACTGCTTTTACCTGCCTGTGGGGAACATTTGGTTACAGGTATTATCTTTTGGATTTTGCAATGCACCTGCTACATTCCAAAGATCCATACCCAGTATTTTTGCAGACTTGATAAATGAAGGTTTGGAAGTGTACATGGACGATTTCACACCCTATGGAGATGACTTTGAACAGGCATTACAGACATTGGAGAAAGTCCCGGAACGGTGTATCGCTACTAGGCTATGCTTAAGCCACGAGAAGTGCCATATGATGATGAGACAGGGCCTGATCCTAGGTCATTTCATTTCAGCAACTAGAATTCAGGTAGATCCAACAAAAATACAGGTAATCCTCTTATTAGCTACTCCCTACAATCAAACCGAGGTACGTAGTTTTCTAGGATTTGCAGGATATTATCATAGATTTATAAATAACTTCTCACAGATTGTTGCACCATTATATGCCCTAACAGTAAATGTTGATTTTATATGGATTGAAAAATGTGACATTTCCTTTACAGAGTTGAAACAGCTGCTATCAATAGCACCAGTATTACGAGGGCCGAATTGGGATACACCATTCCAGATTTCATCAGATGCGTTAGATTCAGTCGTTGGAGCAGTTCTTGGCCAAGAAGACGAAAAGAAACCCTATGTTACGTATTACATTAGCAAAAACTTAACTCCTACTGAATTGAACTATACAGTAACAGAGAAAGAGTTTTTAGTTGTTATTTATGTTATTAACAAATTCAAACACTATATAATTGGATACCCTGTAGTTCTTTATACTGATAACTTTGCTATCAAATATTTAGCTAATAAACCCATCACGAATGGAAGAGTGACACGTTGGTTACTACTTTTGCGGGAACTTTACATAACCATAAAGGATCGACTGGGGAGGGAAAACCTTGTGGCAGATTTCCTCTCCTGAGTGCCAAGAACAGACAATGCAGTGGCCGTAGAAGACCAGTTCCCACATGAAAACCTGTTTGTTGGGGCTGTAAAAACACCATGGTACGCAGATGTGGCAAATAATTTAGTAGCAAGAAAATTGCCCAATGATCTGACACCTGGAGAAAGGAAATTAATAGTACAGTGCATGACTCAGTTCTCCTGAATCGGAGGATACCTTTTCTACACAGGGGCCGATATGCACATCTGCAAGTGTATCATGGAAGACAAAATTTATGATACCTTAAAAGCCTTCCATGATGGACCTTGCAGTGGACATTTTGAAAACCACAGAAATAGACATAAAATTTTGCAAATGAGCTACTACTGGCCCACGATTTTTAACGATGCTAAGAAATTTGTCCAGGCATGCGATAGTTGCCAAAGTGTTGGCATTATGGCACAGGTGTTTTCCTTGATGGCAACTCACTCTGGTGATAGATCAAAGTTCAGGCTCTCAGAATGAAGGAAAAGATATATACGCAGGTTCAACTTGACGAAGCCACGTATATATGCGGGTTAGACATTCAAAAGGCACTTATGTGTATACACACACTTTCACGCAAGAAAAAGTGCATACGTGTGGGAGAACTTATTTTTGATTCATGGTATTTAGTCCCTGGTATTTGAACCTATGGTTTTGGGCCATGGTATCGTGTTAGAAGTGTTGATCCCAAGTATTGGGTCCATGGTATTGATTGGTTATGGTTTTGGACTGTGGTATTGTGAAAGGCCTAAGACTATAAAAGAGGAAGGAGATCATTTGGGAAAGTAGAAGCTGAATGATTGAATATCTAAAAAAGCACTAGATCTAGAATACTAGTGATTGGGTTATGGTACAGATTTGGATCTGAATGAAGAAGGAACCTGAGTGCAAGGAGAAAGATATGTTCTATTGATGGGTCAAAATCTTAAGGCTTGAATAATAGTATCTTTGTATGATTTTTATCTGTTATATGTGATGCATGCTTGATCTATAAATCTGGTAATCTGGGTGAACTAATGTATGAATGAGTGAATTATCCTTTATAGATCTGTATGCAGGTTCAGTGAAGCGAAGGTGCGTATACATGCTGGTTCTGTGAATAAAAACAGCGTATACGCAGGTTGGTCCAAACACAGAAGCCTATGCACGCAGGTTTCAAGTTATTGAAATAGCGTACGTCTCTTGAATTATGTTCTAGCTGCTTATGTTTATTGTTGTAGTGATCTGGGTTCAAAATTGGTGTGTGGATATTGTTACAGTGTTCTGGATACAACTGTCAAGAAGTGTCTATTTGATTCAGTTTTAAGTGGTAAAAAGGAGATTGTTGATGATTGATTGTTGTTCATGGATCCAGTCTGAATTATGAAACGTGGTCCCTAGAAGAAAAGAGAAGGTTGTAGCCTTCTGCAGGTAGTAGCTTGCGTACTAGTATCCCAGCTAGTACAAGAGCTAAGGGGGTTGTAGCTCCCTTCCAGGATAAACTGGAGAATGAGAGAGGGTTGTAGCTCTCTGCAAGTAGCAGCATGTGTACCGGTAAAGGACTGCACCAGTACAGAATGATTGTAAAAATAAGTTTCTAATTAAAATAAGATAGAGACGAATTGCAGCAGGTGGTTTTCACCCACATTGGGTTTCCACCTTATATCTTGTGTTCTTGTGTGTGATTGTCTTCTGCTCTGTTTTACTATTCCTGGTTACTGTTTATATGGTTCTGATGCACAGATTAATGATCAACATCTGTAGAATAAATTAAATTATAAGTCTGCATGGTATACGGGGGTTTCCTTATCTGTAGTTGCGTATATACGTGGTTTTTTCTAACTGAAGTAGTGTATATGTTCTGGGTTTGAAAAATAAAATATTGACTAGATAATACTGATTCACCGCCCCCCCCCTCTCAGTATCATTTCCAACAATTGGTATCAGAGCAGGTCCTTCAGAAGAAGCTTGATCGCTTGAAGGAAGATCTATCATCATGAGAAACTACGAAAGACAAGCATCGATCAGGCCACCAATTTTTGATGGGACCAACTTCATCTATTGGAAGGTAAGAATCACAGCCTATCTTCAATCTCTTGGTACAGAAGTCTAGGATATCATAGATACAGGGTACTCTTTTCCATCAGCAACCCCTACAAATCCGGTTGGTAAGAAGCAGTATGAAACAAATGCAAAGGCTGTCAATACTCTATTAGGATCTCTATCTCAATCAGAATTCGTCAAGGTTATGCAGTATAAAACCACAAAAGCCATATGGGACAAGATCGTTCTGAGCTATGAAGGATATGAACAGGTAAAATGAGCAAAACTTCAAACCCTCAAAATTTAGTATGAAAGTCTCAGAATGTACAATGATGAAAGTGTGGCTAACTATTTCCTACATATAGATGAGATTGTTAATTGCATGAAAAAATTGGGTGAAGAAATAAAAGAGGCTGTTGTGGTTGAAAAGGTTATAAGATCTTTGTCCTCTAAGTTTGAATCAAAGGTTTCTGCAATAGAGGGAAAACAGAATCTACAAAACCTTACCATGTCACAGCTGCACAAAATTCTAACTGCTTACAAAATGAGGAAAGGAGCACAATAAGACAGGAGAGAAGTTGTATTCAAGGCTTCATGCAAAGGGGATTATTATGAGTTAGGACATATGTCAGAAGAAGAGGAAGAATCAAATTTTGTTAAGAACCTTCAATGGGGTGCTGGAAGATTCAGAGGTAAGTTACCTTTCAAATGTTTTTCTTGTGGAAGAGTCGTTCACTATGCTACCAAGTGTCCTCATAAAGATAAGCCTAACAAAGGTAAGGAACCTATTAGATGGAACAAGAAATAGAATATAAATAAGAAAAGCTATTACACTCATGAAGATAGTGATGGACTTTCAAATAGTGATGAAGATGAACAAGGTAACAATTATAGACTTTTAATGGCTTTTGAAGATGATGATTTCATGGATGCTATAGATGAAAAAGGTCTTTATGAAGAGATTTCTAAACTCAAAATTTGTTTAGAAGAAAAAAATATGATTATTGATACTTTGCAATTCCAACTGTCTGAAAAGGAAAAACATAATGAAAAGTTAGAATGTGAAATTGTGGGACTTAGAAAAGAGATTGAGAAAATTAAAGCTCTTAATCTTAGATTTGCTAAAGGGTCTGAAACTTTAGATGATATTATCAAAATGAAACACTCTCCACTAATCAAGACAGGTCTGGGATATAATGAAGAATCATCTCAAGCACAGAAACCATCCACCTCCAAAAGTTATCTTGATGCAGCAAGGAGAAGTGAGCAAAGGCCAAATGAAGATCACCAGGTAAATCAGGGACAATTTACCTCAAGGATGAACAAAGATTACCAGGTAAATCGAGGGAAATCTACTTTAAGGATGAACAAAAGCTACAACCAGCCACAGGTAAAACCTTCTCAATTTGCCTCAAGAATGGATGTCAATAGAAACTAAAATCACTCGGTTGGTAGAGTTGATAATCGCAGGAATTTCTTCAATGGCCAATGTTTCTCGTGTCATAACTTTGGTCACAAAGCAGCGCAATGTGTAGCCTATAAGACAATCATGACTACAGAAGCTCAAAAACAAAGAAGTATGACTAGGATCATGAAAAGAACCTTCAATAACTTTTCTGCTCTTGAAAGTGAAATAGAATGTTCTATTTGTAACAAATTCGGTCATGAAGATTTTGAATGCAGGAGCAGGTTTCGGAAAACAAATCAGAAGGAACAAGCCTCAAGTGCCAAAACATGGAGAATGAAGGAATCACAACCAGAAAGATGTGGGATAGCCTTATATGCAGAAGGACAGGAAAATCAATGATACATCGACAGTGGATGTTCGAAACATATGACAGGTGATAAAGAAAAACTTCAATCATATAGTGCCTTAGAAAGGGAAAAGAAGGTCTCATTTGGAAATGACACCCCTGCGTTCATAAAAGGTAAAGGATCTATTCAGTTGAAAGAAAAGGTCAAAGCTGGAAATGTTATGTATGTTGATGGGTTAAAGCATAATATATTAAGTGTCAGTTAGATGTGCGATCAAGGAACTGAGGTAATATTTCGATCAAATGGATGTAGTGTTTGTGATCTTGATACTAGAAAAATAGTGATCAAAGGCATAAGAACTCCAAATAATTTATACATATTCAAGGAAGGACAACATCAATGCTATCTAAGAAAGAATGATGAACACTATCTATGGCACCGAAGATTGGGGCATCTAAGCTTCTCACAAATAAGGAAAGCATGCAAATACTAGGCAATTCGTGGACTTCCAGACATCAGAATTCCAGACAATACAATATGCAAATCATGTCAGTTTGGTAAGCAAACCAGAACTAAATTCCCTGAGAAGGAAGAATCAACTAGCAGGCCACTTGAACTTGTCCATACTAATGTATGTGGTCCATCTAGGAAAAGGCCACCTCAAGGAGAAAAATACTTTATATTATTCATTGATGACTTCTCCAGGATGTGTTCGATAGGACTTATGAAGCACAAAGACGAAGCCCTCGAAAAATTTAAATTTTTCAAAGCATTGGTTGAAAACGAATCAGATCACAAAATCAAATGCCTCAGGTCTGATAGAGGTGGGGAGTTTACCTCAAATGAATTTTTCAATTTTTGTGAAGTACATGGAATAAAAAGGGAATTCTCTACTTCAAGGACTCCTCAACAAAATGGAGTAGTGGAAAGGATAAACATAACGGCTCGACAAATGGCTCGAGCTATGATGGATGAGTCTAGAACTCCCGCAACTTTCTGGGGTGAAGCGGCATTTGCTACAGTTGTTATTCTCAACAAGACAAATGTCCAAGTGAACAGCACTCAGACTCCTCACGAACTATGGTATGGTGAGACTCCCTCGGTAAAATACTTCAAAATTTTTGGGAGCAAACACTACATCAAAAATACTGATAAAAATCTTGGCAAGTTTGAACCTAGAGCAAATGAAGGCATTCTCCTTGGTTACTCTCCCCATAGCAAAGCATACAAGTGTTACAATAAAAGGCTTGGAAAAATTGTTGAAAGTATTTATGTTGTAGTTGATGAAGAAGAAAGAACTCCTAGGCAGGTAAGATCTGAAGATTTCTAAGATGATGAGGACTATCCATCAACATCAAATCATATTCATGATGAAGAAGAAACCCATGAGGCACCAGAAGAACAGATAAGGATAGAAGAAAAGACTCCATCCAGGTACGTTCAGAAGAATCATTCAGAATCTCAAATTTTTGGGCAAAAAGAGGCAGGTATACAAACAAGAAGAACAATTGCAGAAACTTCAAGCTATTTGGAATTACTCTCCTCCACTGAACCACAAAATGTAAAAGAGGCATGCAAAGATGAATGTTGGGTCAAGGCAATGGATGAAGAACTTGAGCAGATTGAAAAGAATAACACTTGGGAGTTGGTTCCTAGACCAAAA
>APFE030285440.1:0-11860 GCA_000404065.3 Pinus taeda
TAAAAAACAAATCTATAAATAAAAAACGTTTTCCAGCAATTTAGCTGCATAAACCCTAGAAAAATTGAAGAAATAGTAAGAAAAAACTAACAAAATGAATGTGGCTTACCCAAATTAATTTTCTGTGGTTGAAACTACCCGGAAATGCCAGAAAAGAGAAGAGAAATATGGTTGTAACTGAGCCAAATCTGCTGCTACAGAAATCTCTTGCTGAAATCTCCTTCTCTTGCTGCCGAAATCTCTTTCTCCCGCTGCTGAAATCTCCCTTGCTCAATGCTCAAAACACCAGCTACTGAAACAACTGCCAATCTCCAAGAGAAACTCCTTGCTGAATAGTGTGATGAGAGAATGAGAGGAACTGCTATTTTATAGCTTTAGAAATGGTTTCTAGAAGTCATTAGAAACCCTAAACTAATTAAAAATTAATTAGCAAAAAAAAAAATTTTAAAAACAAGTGTCAATTTGCTGGAAACGGGGCCCGTACGGCGTGGAAACGCGTTTCCGTACGTACGGGCACGTTTCCATTTCGGGAAACGCGCCCGTACGTACGGAAACGTGTTTCCACGCCGTACGGTACGGGGAAACTCGTTTCTGTTTCGTTTCCCCAGGGAAACGACCCCTAGGCCCACGTTTCCTGCAACTTAGGAACAACCACAGAGGAGGAAGTAAGCAGATAGCATCCAGGCTTAACAGGTTTCTAATAACAAAACACTTTATAAAGAAAGACATTTTCTATGAAGCGACAATCCTTCCATGCCAAGGATCAGACCATTGGCTCGTAAAACTAGAAATTGCCGTGAACAATCAAAATCAGAACATACCCTTCAGGTTTGAAGCTTTCTGGTTGTGAGAACCAACCTTTATAGAAAAAATGGAGCAATGGTGGCAGAACAATGAGATTGAAATAAAAGGAAGGAACAAGATGCACACCTTCTAATTAAGATTAAAGGAGCCAAAAGGCAAAATAAAAAATGGAATAGAGACAAGTTTGGAAATATTAAAAAAAAATCAAGAAAAGATTCAGAGAGACATGAAAACAATACAACATAAAATAATAGAAGATGGGAGAACAGAGGAACTAGCTCAGGAAGAAGGAGTGGTACTAAACAGGCTGGAAGAAAGAAGAAAACATGAGGAAATTTTATGGAGACAGAAGTCAAGAATACAATGGCTGAAAGAGGGGAAAAGAAACATGAAATTCTTCCACAAATCCATGCAGCAACATAGAAAGCATAATAGAATATTTTCTCTAAGAGATAACCAAGGCAACAGGTTAACTCAGAAAGAGGAGATGGAAAGGTTGTTGATACAACACTTCAAAGGAATCCTAACTAAGATGCAAAGAAATAGAGAAGAGGACATAGCAAAAATAAGTCAATATATACCCAAAAGGGTGAATCAAGAATAGAACATGGCACTCTTAAGGGTGATAACTGAAAAAGAGGTAAAAAAGACAGTGAAGACAATGGAAAATTACAAAGCCCCGGGACTGGACAGATACACAACAGAATTATTCCAAGAAACCTGAAGCTTTATGAAGCAAGACATTGTAAATGTCGTGGAAGAATCAAGATGTACGAAAAGAATGCACCCAGCTTGGAATGCAACCTTCCTAGCATTGATCCCGAAGATAGAAAAGGCTAATGAACCTCAAGGTTTTAGACCAACAGCATTATGTAATGTAATTTACAAAACCCTAGCCACCATAATGGTGAACAAATTAAAATATATCCTTCCAGAATTGATTTCCGAGGAACAAACAGGGTTCGTGAAAGGGAGACAAATAGTGGACGGAATCATAGTTGCATAAGAGGTGATCCATTCACTGAAGAATTCAAGACACAAAGGAATGATGATCAAACTTGACCTAGCTAATGCTTACGACAAACTAAGTTGGGAATATCTCCAGAAAATCCTAAAATCTTACAGGTTCGATGATAGATGGATAGAATGGATAATGTCTATGATCACCACTCCAGGTATGTCCATAATGCTAAATGAGACCCCTACAGAAACTTTTAAACCATCCAGAGGGCTTAGACAGGGGGACCCTCTTTCCCCATTCCTGTTCATAATAGTTGTTGATGGTCTGGGTAAACTAATAAAAGCAAGAGTGAATAGTGGAAACCTAAAAGGCCTTAGATTGTGGGGAGAAGAACTACCCATTACACATCAACAATTTGTAGATGACGTCATGATGTATAGACAAGCCAATCTCAAGAAATGAAAGCAATTACTGGAAATCCTTGGAGATTTTACAAAAACATCAGGTACAGAGATAAATAAAGATAAAACAGAAATATTCTTCTTCAATACCCCAATGATTTCCCAATCATTCCTACCTAGAACAATGGGGTTCCGAATAGGGAAGTTCCCCACCAAATATTTAAGTATCTAGCTTAGTGATAAGCAAAATAGAATTGCTAACTAGGGTGGTCTGATAGGGAAAATTCAAAAAAGAATGGACAACTAGATGTTCAGAACTCTAAACACTCTGAGTCACCTCATTTTCCTTAAGTCGGTCCTCCAATCAATGCCAATATACCAAATGACCAGCCAAGCTATTCTAAAAACAATATGCCAAAAAATGGTGAAAATTTCAAAAAAAATCTATGGCAAGGAACAAACAAAAGTAAAAAATGGGCGCTGCTTTCATCGAAATGGTTGAGCAAATCCATATCAGAAAGAGGATTAGGGTTGCGAGATCCATATATCCTAAACCAAGTAATGGGTGCAAAACTGTGGTGGATATGGATACAAGGAGGAGAAGATCTATGGAAGACACTGTGGGAAAAGAAATATGAGATGGCTAGATCCTCTGAAGGAAAATTGAGAAGCTAATCAGAAAAGAAAGGCTTCGCAATTTGGAACCTAGCAAGGTTAAATAGGGACCTGATAAGAGAACATAGTTTCTGGGAAATCAGGGAAGATGACAAAGAAAACTTCTGGAATAAGGCATGGCAACAAAGAGAAACCCTCCATCAACAACCTCAACTCCAAGAAATTCATCAGTTTACCATCCAAATGGAGGAAGACACGGCCCGGAACTACTGGTTGCCTGAAGGGACGAATACTGGAGAAAATGGAAAATGAAAAAGGACTGGCAAGAAGCACTAGAAACATAACAGTGGGCAAATTACAAAAAGGAGATGGAGACAAGGAAAAATGCAATCAAAGAAGGAACGGATATTATAAGATGGGGAAAATGCATCAAAGGAATGTTTACGACAACAGAAGGATATTATGTAAAGGCTAGTAGCACCAGCGACCCGGAAATAAAAACATGGGATAGAATCTGGAAAATGAAAACTTGGCCAAAGATAGCGTTATTTACCTGGATAATGTCGCATGGGCGAGCCTTAACCTAGGACCAGTTGAGAAGGAAGGGGACGCAAGGTCCATTGCACTGCATCCTATGCCAGGAACGAGAAGAAACAATGGAACACTTAACCAACTCTTGTCGAGTCAGCAATACCCTGTGGCAAAACCACCAACAGCTCTTCGAGATTAGCGACAAAGATGCAAGTAGGATAACTACAACTGTAGAGAAATGGAGGAGTAAACCATACTATAATGCAATCTTGAATAGAGCCTGGAATCTATCCATAGGGTTCTTCCTGTGGAACATATGGAAAACAAGAAATCGATTGATATTCAAGGAAGATGGAAAAGATAAGAAGGAAATATGGAGTCAAGCAATCCAGAACATAAGAGAAACCATAATCCTTGAGAAGTGGAATGACGAAGACTAGAAGGCAGACCGAACGAAGACACGTATTATAAACTACTTGCAAGTTAAAATAAGTACCATAGACATGGCCAGAAGAAAACATAAGGCTGGAAAAGCTGAATAAGATGAGCATTACAGGAACCCGCCGCAAGGATTCACAAAATTAAACTTTGACGGAGCGACAAAAGGGAATCCAGGGGAGGCGGGTATAGGAGGAATATTCAGGGATGACAGAGGTAGAACACGATGGGTTTATATGATGGTCTGTGGAAACACATCAAATAATGAGGCAGAATTCCATGCGCTAAACAGGGGGATAGGAATAGCTATTTGAGAAGCGTATCAAAATCTCCAGATAGAAGGAGATTCAAAGCTCGCGATAGACACACTCAAACAATTACAGCACAGAGCACCAGCAGAGAAACTAAGTCAAAGCTGGCAGACCACATGGATAATTAAAGAAATAAGCCAACAACTAAGAAGGGTAGCCTACATAATACCTTCCCATGTGAGACGAAAAGGAAATGCTCCTGCAGATAGTCTTGCAAACTGGGGATGCAGGAAAGGAGATCAGCAACTTGATGAAAGTGCGGAAGAGCTCCACCAAAAAGAGGATATGGAGTAATTGATCCAAATGATAGAACAAGACAAGATTAAGAGCGAGCATCTAGAGAATTCACCTGGAAAAGACCAGAGCAACGAAGGAAAAGGACAGACACAGGAGGAATAGTACAGGACAGGGTAAGATCGGTGTTTGGTAGGATGACGAAGGAGGTCAGAGGAAGGACAATCCCCAAGAGTACGAGGGTAGAGATGGAAAGGAATGGTAAAGGAGAGGGCAGGACAGCAAAATCGAGGACGGGTAGCGAAATAACAACAAGTGGCAAGGCAGAGTCAATGACCTGACGGCAAGAGCAGCGGGGAGAGGAAAGAAGTTAATGCGGGATGGTGGACAGGACAAGAGGGTAGCATCCCAAGGCAGGAGAGAAGGGAGGCGTGCCAAGGAAAAAACAGGACAGTTGGAAGTAAAAACAAGAGGGAATGAAAAAAGAATAAAGTCTCATGAAAAGGGGAAAGAGGTAATATGCACGCAGATGAGAACGAAGAAAGGTGACGAGAAAGGAAGAGCAGGCAGCGAGGAGAAGCAGAAGGAGGAAGCAAGGCAAAGCTCGGGAAGAGGGTATGTGATATCTCTAGCCTTAAACTCTGATAGCATAAATTGTTTGAGAAGTAGGTTAGGAATATAGTTTGGTAAGCATACCTGGTATTATCACTTCAATTGTAATAGCAATCTCAAAGGTTAGAAAGGAAAACATTCTGAAGAGTTCTCAGCTGCTAGGGATCGAGAGACAGTTAGGAGAGATGGCTATCAGTATGAGAAAAAGGGCTTGCCTGAACCAAATTCTATCAACCCCCACCTTAGAATAGAGTTCCTGGCATACTACATACTAGGGAAAGGAAAAATGCCTGTAGCCCTGGATGAGGGAAGCTGGGAAAGGAAATACAAGAACCCATGGGGGATGGAATTGCATCCTAGGGGGAGGGTAGAAAACTCAGCCAGCAGAAATCCTGCTGTCAAACCTGAGAAAACCAAGCTAAAGGGAGGCCTCAGTAGCCTAATTCGCACCATGGGCGAGCCCTCGGGTGAGAAGAGGCAAAACAAGTAGGAGTGGGATCCCTACATGGGATAGGAAAAGCAAAGTAACCATTTTTACCCCACGACTCAAAGAATTATCAAAGCCAAAGCCAAACTCAGTAGGGTGGGAAGCCAAAGGCCGAAAACCCAGAGGGTGGGAAACCAGAGGCTAGGAAACCAGAGGTGGGGGGCGAGGGAACCCACGAAAAATAATGTAAAAATAAATGATACGACTGACATATGTGATGATTTTGTGATAGGTCTCACAACAGAACAGCGCAGGACCGTGAAACAGGAAAAAGGGCAAAAGGGAAAAGGCGTTAAAGGCCAAGCTGAAAGAAGAATGGCTCCTAGAAGAAGCAAGAGGACAATCAAAAATGAAGAAGGAACTAGCAGCCAGGGAAAGAAAAGGGGCAAGAAGCCCGACGGAGATCACATGAAGACGATCATTGACTCATACATGGAAGGAAATCCAAAGGAAGTTAGGGACCAGATTCACAGCTGGGAGTGAGATCTAAGAGACAACCTTAGATATAGAGACATACCCATGGAAGAATTGGAAGGAATGCTACAGGACCCTGGGGCAACGAATGAAAGACAATCGTTGTTCAAAAAGACCCTACAACGGTACTAGATCATGAAACATATCATGGCTCGGGCCATGACTCTCCACCACAAACACATGGAAGGAGAAGTATTAGGCAAACAGGAAAGTAGAAAGGAGAAGGACCCAGTCCGTGCAGAACTTCTCAAGGAAATAGTGACCATACAGATATAGACTTACCGAAACAATCTCGCCCTGAGAAGGATTGAGCAGACCTTGACAGCGATAAAGTGGAAATTGGAATAGAGACGCGAGTTGTCAAGCCCTAGTGCAAAGGCATCAGATCTAATAGCATCCTCTGATGAGGATTAATCTAGAGATCCAGATAGTTTAGTTTTCTGAATTTTGAAATTTGATGAAGGAAATAAGTATGTATGTTTTGATCTTTAGTGATAATAGTAGAGTCAGTGAACATAGAAACACTGGATGGATTATCATGAACTTATTCAAATTTTGGAATGGTTTTAACGTTGACCAATGGTCATCTGGGTTCCTTCGGGTAGTCATCATGAACTTATTCAAATTTTGGAATGGTTTTAACGTTGATCGGTGGTCATATGGTTTCCTTCAGGCAGATAACTACCCGCAGAATATGGATATAATTTTTTTTTAAATAGATAATACATAGAGATCTACAATGTTTAATATATATATATATATATATATATAATATGAAAATTTAAAATATTAAAAACCATTTGAAACATCAAAATATGACATATTTTATTATTTATTATCATACATATGTACATGGAAAACTTTCTCTAACCATTTAATCATTCTTATTATCTTTAAATTAAACTCCAACAAATATCAAGATAAAAATAACACAATTATGGTAAAGTTTTTGTATTCGTATCATAAATGTTAAACGTATCTCACTTTCTTGTTACCCATATATTTGCACCTTATTGAATTTCCCACATCATTTACCATATCTATAAAGTTGGAGATACACAACTATCTCTCAATTATTTACAAAATTAGACATAAAAATGATTTTGGAAATTATTGCCTATCTAAAATAGAGCACAATAATCTTGGTGAATATTGATGTTATATGAGAAGCAATCTATTTTATAGGCTGAATGTTAAAAATATTTTTTCTTTCTTTCTTTTTTAAAAAATTAAGAGCTAAAGAACAAACAAATTTCAAAAGAAATCAAGATTAAGACATATAGACAACAAGCTTTGGCCGGATCGGGAACGGCGGAACAACTAGGGTTTATAGTAGTTAGCAGGTGTTGAACTCCATGGAAGGGTGCAAAGGAGGGAGCTCCACTCCCTCCTACAAGTAGGCTATAGCCAGCCGTGGTAAGAAACTAATAGAAGAGATCAGTGGCATTGCTGAAGTAGGGAAAGAAAGCACGGAAGAAGAGCAAGAGAGAATCACATCCAAGGAAAATAATAGCAAAAAAGACAAGGAGGAAGACGACAAGAAACAGGGAGCAAAAACCAAGGCGCAGATGGGTCCATGTAAACCCAGAACTGAAGTCAGACCCAGAGTAGTGCTGAATGATCTGGCTCTACAGGCACACAAGGAACACATGCAGACATATGTTATCATTTGTAAATTCATGGAAGTATGGCCCACTGAAAAAGCTTTACAGACATGGATTAAATATCATTGGAAACCAAAAGGAAGCATTGACCTACATCTTGGGTCAAAGGGATTCTTCACTATGGTCTTCACAATATTGAGGACAAAGAAAGAGTGTTTGAAGGGGGGCCCTACTTCTTCGCAGTTGTTGGCCTCTACATGAGGCCGTGGATGATGAACTTTTTCCCGGAGTGGGAGACATTCACTTCGGTTCCAGTATGGGTAAGGCTTTACTCCCTTCCTCTTGAATATTGGCAAACTAAGTCGTTAACAACGATAGAAAATAAATTAGGGCGTTTTGTCAAAGTCTCTGAAGCCACCAGAAGGGGAAAATATACCTCCTTTGCACGAATTTGTGTGAAAATTGATCTATCCGGAGCCCTACCAGATGAGGTTATCTTGGAAGTTTATGATGAAAAATGGGTTCAGACAGTTGATTATGAACATATTCCATTTAGATGTCGCAGATGCCATGAGCATGGACACCTTTTTAGGGATTGTCCTCTCAGAAAAATAGAGAATAAAAGCAAAGCTGCCACTATGAAAGACACTGAAAGCTTTCATAAAGTAAGCCATAGAGGAAAAGGGGGAAAAAGAGGACTTAAGCAACATCAAGCAGAAGGGCCTCAGGTTAGTCAGAATAGGTATCAAGTGCTTGAGGAAGAAGAAGAGACAAATAAAGCAGATCAGGGAATGGAGGGAAGTCTAGAGGAGAAAGAGAACGAGGAAGACAAGGAACAAACAAAGGATAACAATAAAAAGAAAGAAGCTATGATGAGCGATGTAGAACTACATATGGACCAGGAAATGACCCAGAGCGAGATGGACATGGATGACTATGAACTACAGGAGATTATTGAAAGAGAAAACCTAGATTTAGAAGGGTTCTTGAAACAGGGAACCATGGCAGGGGTAGACTCGTTGCCTCAAGAAGAGTTCACTAGAGTACAACAGCTGTATTTATGGAAAACCCAGACCATAGGGATGGACGAAAAAAGTAGCATTGCAAGACAGGGTAGTGAAGGGGTGAAAACTATGAAAAACACACCAGGATTAGCACCTAGATGCTCGGGAAAGAAGAGAGGCAGAAAAAAGCAGAATGCGTTGTTGATGGAATGTGGAAAACTAATGATAGATTTAGGTAAGATGAAAGACCTAACCAGTTACTCCTTCACAAATATTTAATGATGAAGTTCACCTCTTGGAATATTAGGGGTCTAGGTAGTAAAAGGAAACAAAGATTAATTAATAACAAAATGAAACAAGAAGCTCTAGATATGATTTTTATCCAGGAAACTAAATGTTCCATTCAGAAAATTAAAGAGATACATAGCAAATGGCTTAATCGTTTTGAGTTTTTAGAAGTCAAGGTAGAAAATACAGTAGGAGGCATTCTTATTCTTTGTAACCCCCAAAAGATTGGTATAATAGATGCTAAAGCTTCCAGAAATTATTTATCAGTGGTTATTCAACCTGTGGGGGATAGAGAGATCTATCTGGTCACGAATGTTTATGGCCCTCAGAGAATGGATGATAAACTTAGATTCATAGATTCTCTAATGGATCTCAAAGTGAGATATGCAAATATATAATGGATTTTGTGGGGCGATTTCAACATGATCAAATCACTATCGGAGAAAAAAGGGGGAACCAGAACTCTAAATAAAGACTCCTCAACCTTTCGAACTTTCATGGATTCTATGAAGCTAGTTGATATTGCTTCGAGTAATGGTCTCTTTACTTGGAACAATAAAAGAGGAGGAGAGTCTCTAGCGGCACCAAAGTTAGACAGATTCATCATCTCAGAGGATCTTTTGCTCAACAATAGGGAAATGGCAGCTAGTATTCTCCCCTTTGGAGGATCAGATCACTGGCCTCTCCAACTGGAAGTCAAAATCATAGGCACCCCAGGGAACAGACCTTTCAAATTCGAAAAGATCTGGCTCACCCATCCAGATTTCATCAACAACATTTCAGGTTGGTGGTCTGAAGATTTACACATTCAAGGTACAAGTATGTTCCTTCTTCACAAAATATTAAAACATATAAAGTGCAGGCTAAAAGATTGGAACAAGAATGAATTTGGTAATGTTTTTGAAGGAAAAAAAGTTGCTGAAAAAAGATTGCAAGAACTAAACCAAACCCTTATTAAGGTTGGCTTTGACAAAGTCAGAGATGAGAAAGCCACCAAACTCCAGCAAGAATGGGAGAACTATTGTAAACAAGAAGAAACAATTTGGAGACAAAAATCAAGAGTGCAATGGCTAAAAGGAGAGCGAAACACCAGATTTTTCCACAGATCAACATTGGCAAACAGAGCCCATAATAGAATCTCTTCGATCAAGGATGAGGGAGGGAAACTTCTCAGTTCCCACGAAGACATAGAAGTCGTGTTAGTCCAGCACTTTCGTGGGATTGCCAAGGAACCCACTTTGGATAGAGAGCAGCTCATCAAGGAGTTAACAAAATATATACCAAGATTAGTGTCCAGAGAGGATAACTTCAACCTCAATAGGCCAGTGACTAAAGAGGAGATCAGTGAGGTCCTCAAGGAAATGCAGAATGGTAAAGCGCCAGGTCCTGATGGTTTCAATGTAGATTTCTTTAAAGCTTGCTGGAACATTTTTAAACAAGACATTATGAATGTAGTAGAATATTCCAGGAGGAATAGAACTATCTTGAAGGCACTCAACACCTCCTTCATCTCTTTGATCCCTAAACAAGACAATGCCCTAACTCCAGATAAGTTTAGAACCATAGCATTATGCAATGTGGTTTACAAGATAATATCCAAAGTGGTAGCCAATAGACTCAAACCTATTTTTCCCACTCGTGTCTGGGGAACAATTTGGTTATGTGGAAGGCAGGCAAATTCTCAATAATATCATTCAAGCACAGGAGGTGGTGCACACGTTGACCAACAACAGGAAGGCTGGAATGATCATGCAACTGGATCTAGCCAAAGCTTATGACAAGTTGAATTGGACCTATATTAGGAGGGTTCTTATTGCTTTTGGATTTGATCATAACTGGTTCAGATGGGTCATGGCCCTGGTAACTTCCCCTAGTTTTTCTATTTTGGTTAATGGTTCTCCCTCCGAAACATTTATTCCTTCAATAGGCCTCAGGCAGGGTGATCCACTCTCTCCATTTCTCTTCATTCTCATGATGGAAGGACTGGGTCGATCCATCAAGCAGGCAAAAGAAGATGGTAAAATCAAGGGTCTCCAACTTTCTGAGAATGGAAAATCCTTGACTCATCAACAATTTGTGGATGGCACCATGTTGCAAAGTATCCCTACGGTCAAAGAGGCGCTAGCATATAAAAAAATTCTAAGTGAATTTGCCATGGCTTTAGGTATGGAGGTTAACCTTTCCAAATCCAAGATTTTTTTCTTTAATACCAACATTGCTATTCAAAGGAATATTTCCAGAATACTAGGCTTTCAAAGGGATTTTCTTCCTTCGGAATATTTGGGTGTTCCTCTAACTGCTAAACCTCTGCATAAAAGTATATGGGAGCTAGTGATTAACAAGATGTAGGATAAAATTAGGAATTGGACCGTCAGATCTTTAAACTTGGTTGGGAGATTAGTGCTTACAAAGGCTATTCTTTAATCTATCCCAGTTTTCATGCTTTCAGCTGTTCCTGCACCAAAAGGAGTCTTACAGCAATTTAGAACCATACAAAGAGACTTCCTCCGGGGCAAGGGGGAGAATAGAAAGAAATGGGCCTTGGTAGCCTGGGAAAATCTTTGCAAACCCAAAAAACATGGAGGTCTTGGTTTGGATGATCTAGAGGTTCTAAGTAGAGCTTTAGGGGCTAAACTTTGGTGGTGTTGGGTTAAAGAACCAAAGGCTCAATGAGCTAATATTTGGAAAGAAAAATATGCTAGCACTTGGCAAATCAACGATCATATAAGAATGTCTAGTAATATAAAGGGCTCATACATTTGGAATAAGGCCTGGGAGAATAGAGGCTAAGTACAAAAAAACAACTTCTGGGAAATCAGAGAGGGAGATCTGGCACTATTTGGGAAGACAAATGGCAACAAGAACCAATACTATTAAAAGAGGATTTTAAGGAGCTCAAGACAGAGACAGACGGCATAGGGTTATCTAAAGTTAAAGATTTTTGGGATCAAACCAATAATACAGGAAAATGGAGAAGTTGGAGGAACATTGTTTAGAGGGAAGACAGCCCCTTGAAAGCCAAAGGAGAGGTTCTTATGAAACTGTTGAAACAAAGGAAGATTCTAGTTACAAGGAGCATGATCAGTTAAGATGGGG